>CATIWQ010281871.1:0-17616 GCA_949673415.1 Euphorbia schlechtendalii | reverse complement strand
TTCGCAATATGTGAATCATGCATTTAACTCCAAAAATGACATAAGTGCGAATATGCACAGTTAAAAGAAAACGGTTTTCTGTAGATGTAATATATTGTGATCACTTAAGAAATAAGCAAATTATCCCGGACCCGAATCTCTGTGTCTTGGTGGGCCGTCCCCTGGACGTTAAGCCTCATAGGACTCTAATTCCTGGAAAGAGCTAATCCAGGTGGCGACTCCACACTGAGAGACGGCGGATTCGGGTTCGAACCGATCTTAAACATTTTCACCTTTTTTCTCTTTTTAACCTTTTTTCCGGGTCCCAGACCCGATGCTTTTCCTTCATCTATTTTCAAAACACCCCGGTGGACCGCGCCTATGAACCCCCGCACGCTCTCGGCCCACCACTCCGTGTCGCCCACTCACACATAGCCTGTTATATCTTGAATCAGGTTTTAATTCGCCCAATTATTGAGAAGACACCCTTTGAGCTTTGACGAGGGCGCAAGCCTAAGATTAGTCATCTCAGATCTTTTGGTCTTAAGAGTTATATTCTTAACACCAATGAGCAATTAAGAAAGTTTGATCCTAAGTCTAATGAAGGTATCTTCCTGGGATACTCAACTAACAATAGGGCATATAGAATATATGTCAAGCGAACCGACCTTTTGGAGGAGTCTGTAGATTTTAATGAAACTAACATTGCAGAAAGATGTCCATCTGATGAAGATGAAGGAGTCCCTCAGTTTTCAAATCAACTTAGTATGCCACAAGCTATGCTACCCAACTCAGCAGAAAATCCTCTAGTTGAGGAAGCCAAAGATGATGATGATAATGATTGTTCTATCAACTTCAACGATGGTGAAGATCAACCTCCACCTCAACATCCAGTTATCGATCCTCTAGTAGTTGATCCGAGTCTTCCAAGAGAGATTAGAGTTCATCGCAACCATTTGCTAGAAAGCATAGTTAATGATGTTCATAATCCAGTGACTATGCGAGGTTAGCTTAGTAGGATGATGAGTCATTCAACCTTCATTTCATTGATCGAACCCAAGAAGTTTGAAGATGCAGAAGGAGATGATTATTGGATGATCGCAATGTAAGAGGAATTAGATCAGTTCAAGTGTAATGATGTTTGGGATCTAGTTCGTAAGCCTAAACGGAAATCAATCATCGGCACCAAATGGGTTTTCAAGATCTAGCTTGATGAAGATGGCATTGTTGTCAGGAACAAGGCCAGGCTTGTTGCTCAAGGCTACAATCAGCAAGAAGGAATCGATTATGATGAGACTTATGCTCCTGTGGCCTGGCTCAAAGCTATTCGAATCCTTTATTCTTTTGCATCCCATATGAAGTTCAAATTGTTTCATATGGATGTTAAAAGTGCTTTCCTGAATGGATTCATTTAAGAAGAAGTGTATGTGCGCCAGCCTTACAGGCTTTGAAGATGCAAAGAATCTTGAGCATGTCTTCAAACTGAAGAAAGCTCTTTACAGATTAAAGCAGGCTCCAAGAGCTTGGTATGAGAGGCTGACCAATTTATTGATTAGCAAAGGCTATGAAAGAGGGAAAGCAAATACAACTCTTTTTATCAGGTGAAGGAAAGAAGATGTGTTGCTAGTCCAAATATACGTTGATTATATTATATTTAAAGCAACTGATGAGAAGCTGTGCAACGAATTCAACAAGAAGATGAAGAGCAAGTTTAAAATGTCTATGATGGGAGATCTCAATTTCTTTCTTTATCTTCAAATCAAGCAAGCTGAATGGAATTTTCATAAGCCAATCCAAGTATACAAGAGAAGTCCTGATGAAATTTGTCATGGAACATTCAAAGCTAATGTCCACTCCTATGGCCATAGATACTATCTTGAGTAAAGATGAAGCTAGTAAACTAGTAGACAGGAAATTCTACAGAGGAATTATCGATTCTCTTCTTTATCTCACTACTAGTAGGCCAGACATACAGTATGCTGTATGCTATTGTGCTCGTTATCAGGCAGATCCTAGAGAATCTCATCTTGGATTTGTGAAGAGAATTCTCAGGTACTTGTAAAGCTCAATTGAAGTAGGTCTGTGGTATCCTAGTAGTTCGGATTTCACTTCTAGGGGATTCACAAATGCTGATTATGGAAGAGACAAACTCGATAGGTATAGTACAATAGGAGGATGTCATTTCCTTGGAGAGCGTCTCGTCTCTTTGTATAGTAAGAAGCAAACTTTCATCACGCTGAGTACAGCTGAAGCTGAGTAGATGTCAGCAGGAAGTTGTGTAGCACAATTGCTTTGGATAAAGTAGCAACTGGAAGATTATGACATCAAGTCTAATTTTCTTAAAGTTATGTGTGATAACAAGAGTGCAATTGACTTATCTAAGAATCCAGTTCAGCGTGGAAGAATGAAACATGTCAACATCAAACATCACTTCATTAGAGATCATGTAATATGAGGAGATGTCAAGCTGGAATATGTTCCATCAGAGGAACAGCGTGATGATATCTTCACCAAGCCATTGCTAAAGGAACAATTCTGTGCACTGAGGCAATTGATTGGTATGGCAAATCCACGATGAATAAGGTGTATGAAAATCTCAAAAATTTGGCTGAGTGTTGGAGATCAAGCATGAAACAACACGTGGATAACACCATCAAGTTCTTAAAGAAGCGGCTTGAGTTACTGTTCACGGTTAAATTTTAAATTTCAACGTTTTTCAAAATACATGAGCTTGAAGTGGAATCATTTTCTTCTAAACTCACCGTTTTACTAAGGTGGTTCATTAGATCTCCATCAAAACTTTCATTTTCAATCAGACACGGAGATTGTAACACGTATCAGGAGAGCTGAGATTGTCTATAAAAGTTGAACAGTTCAAGAAATGGGTTACTTGTTTTTTACGAATTTGAATCTTCAGAGCACTCAAACCCTAATCTATTCTACTTTCAATTATTCTCAAATTTCTGAAATGGTGAGAACTAAGAGCATTTTCAGAATCAAGGTAACCACTCCATTGAAGATTATTATGAATACTTAAGGCAAAACAGAGAAGATAACATTTTACGAAGGAACTCGCCTTAAGAAGCTTGAATGGGAGAATAACTTGGACTTTGGTCCAGTCTATGAAGTTAACTATGAAGGGTTGCTACTACACAATATCATGCATTGAGTTATTAAGCAATAGCACCTGAGTTCTTTTTTGAAAATTTAGGGTCTAGCCATCTCAGGACTCATTAGGGCTTTCTACACTAACCTATACACCATTGAAGGTCGTAGTGATGTCTTGCTGATGTATTTTGGGGGTAAGTTCATCCTCATCTGCTCCAGAATGATTGAGAGCATTCTAAACATGCATCATTTAGGCACTCAGCTTCACAAATCTGGTGATGAAGACAACGTCATCATCCTCGAAGAATGGGAACTCCAACCAAACTACGTTTCAAGGGAGATTGCTGCTAGTGGGATGTCATGGGCAACAAGGATGTGCCATGAGCTGGTGGTGAAGCCTACCCCCTCTACTTATCCTATAAATTCTTCACAACCCTCTAATGTAAATCCTTCTATTCACTCAGGTTCTACTCTTGTAGATCTTGAAACACAGAAAACCACCTCTCCTTCTTCTTCTAATAATGTAAATTCCCCGATTATAATTTCTTCACCTTCTAATAGCCAAGATTCCTTTCCTTCTCCTGTGCATAATTCTCCTATCCCTTCTCCTGTACATTCTCAACAACCAACTATTTCTTGTAGAGCCATTGTACCTCTAATGTACATGTCTCTAAACCTACCTCTTCTTCAAACCCATCCTCAACCACCTTAACCCCTTTTGTTAGGGAAGTTCCTAATGCTGAGAACTTCGCTCAACAGGAAATAACAAGTGGTCAGAATGCTGAAGCAAGTTTTATAGCCTGTGACACATCTGAACCCAACAGCAAGCCATCAATGGCTGATGCATCTTTCTTGGCACAGATCCATGAGTTAGCTATAAAGCAATTTCCTGAGCTCAGCACTGATGCTAAGTTAGATGGAGCAGTAGGCAAAATGCTACTTGCTCAAGAATTGACGGACTTATTATCTAGGCCTAAGGCGAATTTGCCTAAATTCGAACAGGGCACAAGTGTATCTAGAGACTCTCTATACTTCGAGGAGTTTGAGAGGATCTAAGGAAGCTTGTTGGTTATTCGAAATCATTTGTGAAAAGAGAGTGCCAAAAGCATGGTAGATTAGATGGCCGTAATCCTGAATGGGTTAATGGACTCTATAGTCCATCTTGGGGTAACCACTGCATCTATCACCACATTTACTATGCTAGTGAGTGCTGTCGCAAGAAAGATAAAGGGTAGTGTTGACGCTGCTACTGAGCAGCTGAGTCTCTTGAGTACTAATCTGGCTACTTAAGTGACATATATCCATGAGCTCGGTAAGGAGCAGTCCAAAATAAAGAGGCTAACCGATCACAAGATTAAGGAAGTCTCAAAGGAGGTAGAATCTACCAAGGATGTGAGCTACAACATCGCAAAGTTGGTAGAATCCGAGTCAAGGTTCTTGCTTGTTCTTGACAATAAGCAGGATGAAGTCCTCAAGCTCCTCAAGGATATCTCCAGAAAGCTGGACAAGGCCCCTGTCATTGATCTTGACCCTCTCCATACCAAGATGAAAACCATTTAGCGAGAGGTTAGTGATCACATCTCAAAGAGAGTTTCTTCTTCATAGAAGTTTCTTGTAACTGCGATGGGATAGATATTTCCTGACATGCCTATACCTAGTGTGGCTCTAACTGAACCCCTCTACCCTGAGACTGGAATGACTCTCCATACAAAGCTGAACATCGTTAAGTCTAAGGTGGAAGCTATGACGAAGAAGGTGGACATGCTACATAGAGTGGGAGATCTGGATAGCAAAGATATCGAATACACTTCCAAGAGTATCGAATCCTTTTGTCCAAAGCTACATGACATTGAGGTTTAGCTTAAAATTGCACTGACTGCAACTGACTTCCATGGTCTTCTTCAGTGTTTTGAACAGTTTACCAGTCAAGGCTTCGACAAGATAGCTCATCTCACTCTCTGCCATCATCTTCTTCTCAATGAGCTAAATGACCAAGATTTCCTCTCAACAAAAGGCAAGGAGCAATTGGAGCAAGACATTTCCCCAACAATTATTAGCCAGCAAGGGAGCTTTTAAGCTACACTCGACTCCTTCAATGTCTGATCGGAAAAGGTAGCTAAAGATGCGCTCAAAATGGTAAATCTTAATAAGGGTTCTCTTCCAAGGCATTCACATCATATGTATCCATCCAACAAGAACAAGACTGCAGGATCTTCCCACTTAGCACATAAAAGATAGAATAGGCCATATTCCTAGTGATATAGAACTTGTAATAGGATAACATTGTAATTTTAGCTCAAAACATATTTTATGTACTGATTAAGTTATCTTTTTGAAACTAATAAAAATACAAGTTCCTACCTCAAGTTAAGATCTTCTTCTCTTTCTATACTGTGTATGTTTTCTACTATACATTTAACCCTGTGATACGAAAACAAATAAGAGACCAACCTTTTCAAGATAAGCTAAAGTAAGATGAAGTCCCAAATCAAGAAGATATCCTCTAAGTATGGGGGAGCTGAGCCACTTATAGAAGGCTCACTCAGTATGGATGAGCTCAAGCTGACTAAGGAAAGTCACTCAGCACAAGGGAAGTCTTACATCACTTTTAGGTATTCTGTATTCTCTAAACTACTTCTTCAATTAACTTCTTCTACTACCTAGTTTGCTATTTGTCCAAAATAGGGGAGATTGTTAAACCCAAGTTCCTAGTACTTCACAATATTGAGAAGTTTTGGAAATAGCAAACTGACTAGGATAGTAAGTAAACTCTTAATTAATAAGGCTGACTAGAGTTTATTCAATGGTGAATAACTCAGTATTGTTAGATGCTTAATTAAGTGATGACTTAGAGTAAGAAAAGCTGACTGTATGACGAGTACTACATAGTTTGGAAATTACCTCACTCTGCTCATGCTGAGTTCCTACTTACTTAATTAAAAGCACATTTTCATTTGACACGTAGAGACTTAATGACATGTGCTACTAAAGATATCTATTATGGAATAGAATATTCACTTAGTATCTTTCAGGCTAAAAGGCACTGAAATTGAGAAAGATTCCTATGATCCTCACAATATCCAAAATGATAGTATGGCTATCAGAGATTCCCTGCTATAGTCCAACTAAATGGAATGTCTATTATACACCACGTCACAAGTACCTCTGCGCAATTTTTCCAAAGTCAGCAATGTCATCCAATGGGAAGACTCCACGTTGCAATATAGCGCGCCTCTCTCAAAACCAGATTGGTTAAAGATAAACGAGAATTTGTCAATAGAATTTTATCGTACCTCAACTTACAAATTCCTATATCTAAACATCCTGGAATCTGTCTCCAACGAGAAGATTCAAAAGATAAAAGAGATGAGAAATTGAAGATCAGCAATCTTGTAAAGTTTGCAACGGCTACTTCTCAAAGCTTCATAGTATAAATAGAAGAATGAAGTAGACATTCAAACTTGTTGAATCACCACAAATTTCTTAAGAGAAAAAACTCTGCGCAATTTTCTACTGCTTCAAAAGAATTTCTCTAGTAAGAAATCAAGAAAACATAAATAGTTTTATTAATTTGTAAGAGAGAGAAACTTAGATTAACATTATAAGGATTCAACGTTTCTATAAGTTGACTTCATTTCCCAATCTTATTTAAAATTCAAGTGTAAATTTGGGAAGGGTACCCAAACTAAGTTGAGTGGTAGTTAGAAAGAAAGGTACTTTATGTAATCGCGTCTACCCATTGTAAAGGCTTCTTCGCCTATTGAAGGAACGAATCACTAGTGGATTAAAGCTCGGAGATGGTATCCGGGGACTAGAAGCAGGCTAGGGGCTGAACTAGTATAAAATCTTAGGTGTAATCGTTCTGACTCTAAGTGATTTACTTTTCTAGCGATCTATTCATTCATCTCTCTCTCATTCACTTATTCGCTTGTTATCTAATCTGTGCTGAGTAAGTTTTACTCAGCTAAGGATTGAAGATAAACTGTGCTAGCGAAGCTAAGTAGTTTATACATTTTTATATTGCACTCAGCACGCATACCCAGCATGCATATAAAATCTGAACTTGGTAAACAAATTAGAAAATGTTTAAAAGTAACCAAGATAATGCATTCACCCCCCCTATGCTGTTGTTGTTAGCCTATACACGGACAAGGTTCATATTTAGAATTTTAGTTTTAGTATCTCAAACATAAATACCATCAACAGATATTCCACAAGTATAATGAACATTGTCGCTTTGAATTTTACAATTATTATTAGAAAATAAAATCTTAAATCCTTCTATTGCTAAATGCACAAAAGAAATAATATTCTTAGTGACAATAGGAATATAATAGAAATTATTCAGAACTAAAACTAGGCCATTTGGCAAATGAAGGATATGTGTCCCTATAGCTATTGCAGCAACTCGTGCTCCATTTCCAACTCTTAGGTCCATTTCCCTCTTTGTAAGCATTCTACCATTCCGCATTCCCTGCATAGAAGTATAGATATGAGCACTATAAATAGTATCCAATACCCTAGTAGAGTAATAGGGAACTGTAGAGAAACTCTCTATTATGAGCATACCTGAAGTAGATGCCTCACTTGTCTTCTTCTTCACTTGTTAAAAAATCAGAGCTTTATAATCACGTTTCTAGTGTTCAGGTCTTCCGCACGTGAAACATGTTCTTTTGGGCTTCTCCTTTTCAATAACCACATTTTAACCTTCTTATTGATGGGTTTTAAACCTTTACCTTTGATGCTAGTTTTACATGCCAAGGTACTTGTTCCTCTAGCCCTTAGACCTTCTTCAAAACATCTAAGTTTCTTAATAAACTCAGATGTCTTGTTTGTCTTTCTTGACATAAGATAATCTTTCACAAAAGGTGAATATTTATCTAATAGATTGTCTATCATATTCTATATGTCATGCTTGGAATCTATCTCGATTCTTATCTGAGCCAATCTCCTTGAATACTGAAATTATTCTATGCATCGGTTAGTTGCCAGGATCCCATCATATCTCCTAGTGGTATAGAAGAATCTCATTATTTCATTCCATTCAATTCTCATACCCTCATGAAGTCCTTTGAGATGAATCAACATAGATTTTAAGTCCAAACCTTCATGCTACTTCCTAAGGTTCAAGGTCATGGTTTCGAGCATCACAAGTGACACCATTAAAGCATCCTTTTTGTGCAAAAGATATGCTTATTTCCCTTGGATAGAAGCATCAGGATTGACTTGTTCGAGATTATCTATGACACAATCCATGTGGCTTTTCTCAATCTTGTTTCTAAGAGCTTTGAACCATTCGTCAAAGTTGATCCCTGTCAATTTATTATCAAGTATTGGATATAAATTTATGTTCAGATTCATTGTTCAACCTATTTATAAGATGGAATTTGTTTAGACATTAATATATGTACATGCATTTAATATAAGGTCTCTAACTAAATACATTATTCCTACTATTTTCTCGACATTCAAATAGCCCCTTCTATTTAAATGCGAGAATTTTGGTCTGACCAGTTATCCTTAGTAGGTAGCATCCATTGCCACTTATCATGAGCCCCGCTATAGCAGGTCAAGCCATAACAAGAAAACCATGGTTGGAACCCGTCCATTTTCATCTCATGCAATTGCTAATCCATTTGAGTTCTCTTTCTCGAGATGTGCGTACCCAATTATACTACACCTCAAATGTGTTTCCAATCTAGAATTAGCTCCAATGATATAAACAACTAACCCACTTTGGTTAAGGCAGTAACCCCATCTAATCTCATGACCAAACACATGTTAAGGGAAGGCATGTTGTATATGTGCTTACAGATGTTAATAAGGTTTGTTTCATGACTTATTACTAGAAGACAATCTACCACCTTAATATTGTTGAAGAGATTTTAATTTTGCCACTAGTCTCGCCCTAGTCTAGGTCTCATACGATGGATATGATTATGATAATAATAATTCTGGGCTATCTAGAATTATTAATTTAAGGGAACATACTCAAGACTGGTACATAATAATCATTTCATTATGCCAAGACTCCAAATAGTATGCAAAAGAAACAAGGTCCGTGTTTAAGTTCTTGCACCTATGTCTATAAGTTTTAATTTAACAACTTAAACAAAGTTTGTAAAACCATATGTGGAATCCAATTCCCATACTAGAAATCAACAAAGTCATAAAAGTCCCTTGGGCACACTTGAACCTAATACCAATGGAATTTCCAGGTAGGAGAGGCCCCCTTAAAGTGAATGAGAAGCCAAGTCTAATCCTTACCAAAATAACCACTGCTACTTTGATTCGATGTACCATGGACAACTATGATTTAAAGATTTCATTCTTTAATTGAGTGAAGTACTAAACGACCTTCAATTAAAGCATTTACACATGTGGTTAAACATTGTTAATTTATATGATAATCACCTAGATTAAGTTTGAGGAAAACCCTAATCTAGTTATTTTCTATGATGGGAATTGAAACCTAAGTCATGCACATCATAGTTTAATAAATTTCTAGAAAATATCAATTTCAACATATAATAATCAATCATGCATAGCATAAGCAAGGTTCTGATACCACTATTGGTTAATCAAGACAGTAATTGAACATGCAATATTGCAAGGTAAAATTTCAAAACATAAAATTAACCTAAAGGATCTCCTAAGCATGCCATGGTTGATATAATCTAAGTTGAAACGTTACATTGATGCCATTACGTTTATAAAACTTATTAAAGAAACCCTAGTATCTAAGGGAATATTAACTAAGAAGGCTAACTACAAAATAGAAAGAGCATTCTAAAGAATTCTTCATTGCTTAGAGAAACTCATGGAGGATCTCACAAAATCTCATGAAGAAAAGATGTCAAATTCAAAGAGAAAGGTTGTGCTGAAGTAAGTTAAAAATAGGAATGGGAACCACTATTTATAGTGGGAGGGGAGTTTAAAACTCCCCTTAATTAGCAATGTGACCCACTGGTTGGTACGCTAGGCTCCGGCTCTGCGCAGGTTGACTCGCTCACACATCCCGCTTATGCGGGCTGTGCAGCGGCTTGCAAGACTTGCCCAATAGGGCTTGCATTATCGTGCAAGCCGAGCTTGCGGGCCTCTAGTGAGCCTGCGCACAAGCCCGTACAATCGCTGCCAAAGGTAGCATTGTGGGCTTGCTGCTTGCTAGCGCACACGGGCCTAGCCCGCACGCTAGCGGCCCTCAAGCTTTTTAGCTCACGGGGTAGCTGTGCAAACCCACTCTGAACCACGGTGTTCATTTGGGGCCCACTAGCAACGAGTAAAATTCCCTTGCTTTGCTCAGTGTAATTTTCCCAATTTTGTCCTTTAATCCCTTTAATTATTAATTTGGTCCGACTAATTAATAATTCATCTGACGATTTCAACATCCTTAATATTGTCGGCATAGACCCAATCTATAGGTTATTTACTTAGTCTGGTAAAGACCCAAAGTGTGTGACCTCATAGGATCCTGAAGTACAGAGCTGCTAAAGGTAAACCTATACTTAGCTTCCCATCTAGGAACCTCTAGGGTCAGTGTTCCAGACAGATATAGAACCCAATAACTCTAGACAATCAAATGGACTTTCTAGAATAGGCATATGATCCCTCGATACTCGAAATGTCTCAAACCTGTGACTTGATCCGAATCTCTAGTAGTAACTAATGTAGTATACTCCTTCCATCAAGTTAAGTACCATCCAATTTATTAAGCTTGGATTAAGTGTCAGCTCATGTAATAGCCGTAGCTATGCTGGAATTAGACTTGTTCATGAAGAACACCACTCACCATAATGTATCAAGATTGACTAGAAACCCATTCTATCAATCTTATACTCTGATCAAAGGTTTATGAGTGTGTCACTTCAACAAGGGGCCCTAAGGTACATCTCCCACTATATCACTATATTAGGACCGATGGATCCCATTAATAATAATAAGATGAAATAGTTTGTACATTATAACTAATTAAGATATATCACCCTAATTGTCTCTAGGGTATACAACATGCGTAACAAACATCCCATCACATTAGGGTTCAACAAAAATAAAAATAAAAACAAAAAAAATGAATAATAAATAAATAAAGAAAAGAAAAGATGAGTCTGCTGGATTTAAAACCTGAAAGGGCAGTCCAGGAAAAATTAAGATAAGGTTTGATAGATGGACAACTTGTAAGGGCAGTTTATGCATATATTAGAACCAAAGAAATATCAAATTCATTATATCATCCATAGAATGGCATAGGGAATCATTTATCCCCTCCAGAACGTAGGATGAATATCTTCTGATTTCTCTCACAAGAAGGATCATCACAACACTTCATGTAAAAAGGCTTCCAAACTATCAAAGTGAGCATTGCCAACATGGTTCGGGGTAAACCAGATCCAAAATTTGAACTTGAATCTAATTCAAAAAACCCATGGTCATCACTCTAAAGGAGTAATCCATGGAATCCCGAATGAGATAAATCCTAGGAGCACCCATGCACTACACAAGAGAAAACTCTTCAATGAATGAATCCCACAACGCATGCAACAGATGAACATACATCATGTGATAAATATTTTCCATGCATAACATCATGCATACATTGCATACACATCATGCCATTTACAGGTGAAGATGATGCCAAACTGGGGCAATACCATCTCGGTAAACAAAAAACTCCACCTCAACTTGAGGAACCTGAAAACATCAATAAGTATGATGGCCCACTCAAGCAAAAAGTCAATTCAAGCCTCCTTAGGCCCTGTTCAAGCAGCATTGCAACATCACAAACATAAGAGCCTCCTAAAACAACGGAGTGGTCTTTGGGACATCCCGGAGTTCTCATCAAACTCATTTCATCATCATGTTTTAATTTTTGATTGAATGGGAAAAAATTGTTGCTTCACATAAACTCAATCAAATAATTAAAAATGCATCATAAAATGTATTACCATTATACTTTTCTCTTTTATGTTACATGAAGCAAGTCAACATCCTACCTAGGAAATTCAAATTATAATCGAAGAAAGAAACAGTTATCTCAATGGGGTTGTGTTTCAAATGAATTCATGCACCTTACTTTGGCAATTCCAATGCTAAAATCTGATCGAAGGTCAACTCATAAGGGGTACACAATGATCGCAACCGAAGAAAGAAACAATTGTTGACTACTAAAGGGATGCCACAGAAAGAAATGGTCGACCCGCTTGCAAGGGGCATCAACCATTAAGGGGATTTACAAGAAAGAAATGAACAATCCCGTGAGGATATGATGATTGAAAGGAAGGCCCATGTCATCATCATTCGAGAATAAAGAAGTCATCAATTGCACCGGACATGTATATTCTCAATCCCTCCACTCCATTTCATGTGATCATACTAGTTAAATAACCAACGGTGATCATACGAGGGGTAGCTGTGAGCATGGGATTTTGTGCTAGCTCGCACTTTCGATGATGACTGCTTTTCGAGATTTTAATCCTTGAATCACATAAGTTTCGATTATCCAAATGATCTTCAAATGAGAGCTTTCCTCGTAAAAAAATGTTTTAGGCCCTAAATAAATATTTAGGACCGTACAATATATTCAAAATCCTCAAAGTGAAAATTCAAAGGCTTAAAATATTGTTAAGAACCTAAATAAATATTTAAGGGTTCGGAATAATTTAATTAAATCAATTTTTTAATAAAACAATATATATAAGAAAAATAATAAATAATAAAAAAATAAAATCGAGGCCAGCACTGGCCTCGCCACTAAGTTCATGTTTTTTAAAATTCCCTGTATAAATAGGCAGAATTTTCAGTAGAAACAGAGGAAAAGTTTAACGAAAAAAATTCTTTTCTTGACAAAATGACTTGAAAAATTTACCAAAAAACTATTTTATTTTCTCGATAAAGAGGGAGGAATGTTTTATTGAAAGATTAATTTTCTTGACAAAATAATTCTGATTTTTTTCATCTTTCTTTGAAGAAATCCTTTGATTATATTCGAGTCCAAAACAAGTTTGGTTATGCATTTAATTATTTTCAAATCAATTTCTTTCATATTTTTTTCCCAAAAATATTCTCAGACCTATAACAAATTTAGAGTCCAAGTCTAATTATTTTTTAGGATAAATAAATCCTTCTTATTCACACAAATCAAACAAAAAAGAATAAGGAGCACTTCCTGGAATCAAGCGGATTTGTTGATGTGGATTCGTAACAAAAGGGTAAACCTTTGAGTTCCTAGAGCTTATGTTTCCTATGTTTTATATTTTCTTTTCTTTTAAATTCTAACCTAGGATTTAATTTAATTATTATATTATATTATTTGTTTATCCATTTTATTTAATAGTGGATATTGTCAAAGGTAAATATTAGAATACCCCCACGAAGGGAATAAAAATTATTCCTGGATAATAGACCTCACATTTTTGCCATGAGATCATTTTCACTAATTAAAAATGAGCAACATATGTGTTTATAAAATGAATCATTTTTCTCCTAAGAAAAAAGAATTTTTTAACCACCGTTGTTTTAATTAGTCACATGGACCTCGTCAAAATCATATCGAACATACGTGTAAGTATTTATGTTGTGATATAAATCTCATGTACTAACCTTTGTGGATGCAAGTATATTAGGTTAGATTTATGCCTAGGATTTTATTTTGGTTCGGGTATTGCAATTATTTTTTAAAGGAAATGTAATTAATAGATTAGGCAGCGGTTACATCCCTCGTGGTTCTGTAATTTATTAATTTATTTTCTGCATTAATTGTGTATTTATTGCTTTCTACATGTATGATAAATCATATCAAAACTCAAAAACAACTTAAGTTGGAATATGCATAATTAAGAAATACGGTTTTTTTGTAGATGTTATATAATGTGATCCAACAAGAAGTAAGCAACTTATCATGAACCCGAATCTCTATGTCTCAGTGGGCCGTCTCCTGGATGTTAAGCTTCACATGACTTAAATTCCTGGAAGAGCTAATCCAGGTGGCTACTCTACACTACGAGATAGCGGGTTTGGGTTATGATGATCTAAATCAATTTTGTTTTCTCTGCAAAACATTTCGAGTCCCCAAATTGATAATTTTATTTTCACAAAACACCATGGTGGACAGCACCTCTCATCCTAGTGCGCTATTTGCCCATCACATCTGTGTCGTCCATTCACGGCACGATTGTGGTATCCAAATAGCTCGAATTTCACTCTAAGAGGATACATAGATGTAAATTATAGAAGAGACAAACTCAAGAGGAAAAGCACCATAGGAGGATGCAACTTCTTTTGAGAATGTCTTATCTCTTGGTACAAAAAGAAGAAATCTTTTATTGCGCTAAGTACTATAGAAGCTGAGTACATGATAGAAGGAAATTGTGTAGTACAATTGTTATGGATCAAGTAGTAATTAGAGGATTATGGTATAATGTCTAAATGCCTCAAAGTTGTGTTTGACAATAAGAGCGTAATTAACCTATCCGAGAATCCAGTTTAACATAGCAGATGAAGCATGTCAATATTAAGCATCACTTCATAAGGGATGATGTGTTAAGAGGAGATGTCAAATAGGAGTATGTTCTTTTAGAGGAGTAGCGCACAAACATTTTCACAAAGCCTTTATTAAAGGAGCTATTCAACACTCTCAGAGAGCTAATTGGCATGGAGAATCCAATTTGATGAAATTCTAAGAAAAATTGCTAAGTGTGAAAAGCTAGATCAAAGCTATGCTGAGTTAGGTGAGGTAACATGTATTTACTCAATATAAGTTAACTCTGTTAGTTTAGTTTTCATGGTCAAAGTTAAAAGCCACTTTATTGAATGTTTTAGAATTTAAATTATTTCAAAGCAAAATTGATGCATTTTACTAAGGTAGTTTAAACTCATGTACTATCTCACCATTCACTTTGATCTTTACTTGTGGAAAGGACACGTATTCTGTTATAGGTACAACATCTATAAAAGAGGGAAGTGGGCTGGAGAGAGAAGGCACTTGCTTTTGAAGCTTAATCATATTTGCAATCTCAAATCCGTAATTTCTCTTTTCTCAAAAACTATAATCTTCAATGGTGTCTCCCCAAAATGAACAGTAAGAACAAAAGCTTGGGAAGAATGAGTTCATCTTGAGAGATAAACCACAAAGGATTATGTTCATGAAAATAGCTACAAACACTATGAAAATAATTTTCCCTAAAGTTATCATATTCACCCAAGTGAAGTCAGGTGAGGATGAGAGGGAATTTGAACCAATCTATGAGGTTGATTATGACGAGGTGATAAAGAACAACAATCTTTAAAGATTTATCAGGCATCAAAATATCATGAATTTTCTTCTCCTTGATGGTCTAGGAAATAAGGATATCTTGCACAACTTCTACACAAACTTATACACCATCGAAGGGTTTCCTAACATGCATTTAATATTAGGTCTTCAATAAAATACATATTTTCTACTATTTTATTGACATTCAGATAACCACTTTTATTGATTTCGAGAAAACATGGTCGAACCATTATTCTTTTGTAAGTACCATCCATAGCCCATTTAATACGTCCCCCGCTATAGCATGTTAAGCCATAATAGACAACCATTGTTGGAACTCGTCCATTTTCACTCCATGCAATTGCTAGTCCATTTGAGTTCTCTTTCTCGAGACATACATACCCAATTGTATGACTCCTTAAATATGTCTCCAATCTATCATTAGCTCCAATGATATGGATAAATAACCATTTTTGTTATGGAATTAACTCTATCTAGTCTCATTAAAAAACATATGTTAAGGGAAATCATGTTGTATATAATCTTACATCCGTTAACCTTATTGCCTTTATCACAAAGTTGAACTTTGCTCAGAAAGAGTTGCATAACTTGGCATTACATCTTACAGAAAATATGTAATGAAATCATGGCTTTGCATGTAAGATTCTTGTAGAAGCAATTGCATGGCTTGGCATGTCATCCTATAGAAAATATGTAATGAAATCATGGCTTTGCACGTAAGATTCATGTAGCAACAATTACATAACTTGGCATGGAATCCTATGGAAATTATGTAATGGAAAATATGAAGCATATCATGGTAATTTTCATGCGTAAAGGCACATCATGTCAAAGTATATCATGACATAGTATATAAAATGGTATGAAGAATTTATCATGGTAATGTGTAGAGAAAGTAGCATGGCAACATTACTATTAGACATGATGTATGTCCTAGAGGCAATTAGGGCTATATATCTTTATTATTGTTATCAATATATATATATATATATATATATATATATATATATATATATATATGTATGTATGTATGTATGTATGTATGTATGTATATATTCATTGATATAATAAAAAAAGTCGGTGACTATTTCATAGCGTGAAAGTGCAAGGACATAGTGAGAGCTATATGTGCCCTAGTTCTAAAGGCATTGGTTCATACAGTGTCACATAATAAAGATAATAATCTATTGCATTTATATATTGTGCTATAAAATGAGTAGAGTATCCATTGATTGATAATCATAAATGTCCCAAGTCTGTTTTAATCATGGGAATCAATGAAATGAAAGACTTGTATGTTGGATGATCTATAGTAATTTAGTTGCTATGTCACTTGGTAAAGTATATCATGAACATGGGAACATGTTAGAAACATGGGGCTGGACCAATCCACACAGCAAACTCACATGCATGCATGTCATTGATAATTTTTTGAGTAGGTCTAAATTGTCCTCGGACTTGATTTTAACTTATTATTGATGTGAAATTGAGTATGCTGTAGTATATAACTAATGAGTCCTTAAATATTGGATTACAAGTATGGGTATGCTCGGTATATTTCATGACAACGTTAGTAGTAGTGTTGAAGTGATAGGATTTCCATTAGATTTGATAAATCGAAATGAATCATCGGCCACTTGATGAATAAAAGTGATAAGGATGTCCAATAATTCGTTTACTTATTTTATCATTTTATTGAAGATCAAGAAATACGATGAACAGCATAAGGGGGTGACAAACCCTATACCTCTTGTTCATCATATTGATGTTAGCTAGCAAAGGACTTTGTTATATAACTACTAGGTTCAGTATCTTCAATAGGTGGTGTTACTCTATCCCAATTAGGGGCTGTAATAGTTTGCTAGAATCCACTTATAGTCTATGGATGAATCCTATTGCCAACATATGGATAGACCCAAAGGATCGTGCACTAAGAACTACTGATCTGAAATTTCTTGTACATGCAATGTTACAAGACTTGATGAATAATTGATTATTAATAAATTGATATGTTAAGTCAATGTAATTGAATAGTCTTTATAACTCCAAGTAATTTAGTTAATGGTATGATATAATATATTTTATGTTATTCATTAAAGTAAAATTAAGTTGATTAAATGTATTTATATATGGTATTTATTTAATTGATAATTAAATAATTTAACGTGTCAAATAATTCAATTGAATAAATTTAATCAATAAAGTTATCATGTTAAAGCAATTAATTAGTTATTTAAGTAAATTGAATTAATATATATATA
>CATIWQ010281830.1:0-10993 GCA_949673415.1 Euphorbia schlechtendalii | reverse complement strand
ATATTATTTTTAATTAATTTATTAAAGTCTAATTTAACATAAATTAGTGACGAGGAATACTCCCATTCGAAGCTCTCTAGATAATCGAATACTGTGTGATTCGAGGATTAAAATCTTGAAAATTCATCATCATCGAATGCGCGAACTAGTACAAAATCCCGTGCTCACAACTACTATCTCCTGAATGAGATGGTACTTTTTGAGTATATTTTGTTTCTATGACGAGATCGTGGTTCCTTTGCCTGAGCAACACCCCCATTGTTATTACAATAAACCACCATTGGATTTATAATTCTAGACACCATGCCGAGATCACCAATAAATCCCTTAAGGGAGATAACTTTCTTAGCTGCTTCAAAAGTAACTATATACTCAAATTCAGTGGTTTAATTAACATTCGTATCATATTTGAAACTTTTCCAAATTGCTCCTCCATTTAACATAAAAACATAACATGATTGGGACTTGTAATCATCCATTTTAGACAAAAAAAAAATCACGTCAGTGTATCCCTTCAAAGAGAGATCACTTTCTCCATAAACTAAAAACATATCCTTAGTCCTTTGTAAGTACTGGAGGATAGTTTTGACGACCATCTAGTGCTTCTCATTTAGATCAGATTAAAATCTTCTCATGACGCTCAATGCATGTGAGACGTCAGGCCGAGTGCATATCATAGCATACATGATGGATCCTATCGCTGAAGTATAGGGTATTCCATTGATGCGTAGTCTCTCCTCTTGTGTTCTCGGACACTTAGATTTAGAAAGGTTAATCCCATGAGACATTGGGAGATAACCCTTTCTTGACTGCTTAAGGTTACATCTAGCCAAAACCTTTTTTATGTATGTACTTTGAGAAAGACCTAGCACCCTTTTAGATCTATCATGGTAAATCTTTATACCAAGTATAAAAGCTAACTTCTTTAACAACCATGACTTTACTGTATGAAGAAAAGGAAAATTGTTTTGTTTCAGCAATATGTCATCGACATATAATACAAGGAAAATGATTTCACCCCCACTAGCCTTTTTATATACACAAGGCTCATTAGCGTTTAACATAAATAAAATTTCTCAGACTGTCTTATCAAACTTAATATTCCAACTAAGTCCATAGATGGACCTTTGCAACTTGCATACCATCGAGACATCTTAGGATGTAAAACCTTCAAGTTATATCATATATACATCCTATTCAAGGTTCCCATTAAGGAACGCAGATTTCACAATTAGCACAACATTTAGCATTTGGCAATGATGAGTGGTGAGTAACATTCTAGAGCAACATTCCAAGTAAGTTTTGACATATATTTCAATGCAACATGAATTAGTGTGAGTTATATAGTTTTAGTTTAATGCTTCCGATAAGTTTGAGTATAGTAATATCTAATGGTATTCTTACTATAAGTTTTATATGCAAATCTTGAATAAGTCATATAAGTATTGAGTGTGTTTAAAGTGTTGGGAAACTATAGCCATAATACTTTGAAATTTATCAATAAAGGATGAGGGTATTAAAAGAAAAATCAAAAGAAAGAGAGGATAACCAATGAGTTATGCAAAAGGTGAGGAATGGTACGGAGCAGAAACTGCAACCATTCAATGAGTGAAAAATGAAAAAGAAGCATAGCACGAAAAATGGGTGCAAAGTAAAAAGTACTTCAAAAACATTATGCTTAAAGAAAAAAATGAGAGAGTCGTATGGAGCATAAAATGCAACCGCTGAAAAAAGGGGAGAGTGGTATTGAGCATAAAATGCAACCACTAAGAGTGTTTTAACATCCTAGGTTACCTAAAAATACCTTGAGAGAAAATTAATCAAAGTGTGCTTTCTATGTCCTTTATAATTTATGATATGCTTAAGAGAAGGAAATATTTGAGTATGCATATAACGCTCATATGAAGATGCGATTCGGTTGACTTTCCATTAAGAGCAAAGGTATGCAACTAAACTATATAAATTGTACATTACTAATTTATGAGAAATTTCAGACTTCTACTTAAATCTTTTGCAATGTGGGAATGTGGTATTCACTGCAATAGTCTTTCGCCAAATGAGGTACGAACTTGATTACCAATTTAATCACTTCTGTTGAATTTACCCTGAGGACAAGGTAAAAGTTAAGTGTGGGGGTATGACAAGTGTATAATTACACATATTATCAATATAATTTTACACATTAAACACTATAGTTTAAGTCATTTTTATACTTCATATAAAAGTTTTCATGTGGTATGCAGTTGTTTTTGGTGCAAATGCAGATACTAGGTAAATCTTGGAAGTAAAATTATCTAAAGTATAATTCTATGTAAAAAGAGTGAAAAAGGTGGGAAAAGATGCGTGGAACTTATAGATTTGGCTTAGGATCGAAGCTGTCAAAGATCAGTAAAGTTACAAGGAGAATTCTGAAGAAAAACACATTTCATGGTCATGACAACCACTCGCGGTTGCGACTTAGTATTCTTCAGAATAGAAAATTGCCAAACAAGTATTCATAGTCACGACATGTATATCGTGGTCACAACATTTACGATTTTTTGGTCAACTCTTCTTAACTACCAATCGCCAGATAAGAACGATCAACCGCCATCAACTACCAATGAAAAGACACCTTTTGGAAGTCAAACAATCATGAAAAGGTGCCTATCCATTGTGTATAACATTAAAGCTTCTCAACTAATCACAATGAAGTGATGCAATCTTTCGCCAATGGACAAAACTCTTCGTATGGATAGACGCAACCCTTTAAACTCTATAAATAGGGATCCAAACCTCACCAATTTTGTGACACAAGTGGGTGTGGATTGAGTGCATGATATTGAGTGTTGTTGTGTGTAGATAGAGAGTAAAATTATCTAGTTTTTGCTACTTTCATAAGTGTTAGCGAGAAAATGTGTAAGTGATTCGAATCCTTATTTCGATCACTAGATTTCTCTACATATTCGAGTGATTGTTGTATAAGTGCAATTTAAATCACTTATCAATAAAATTTTTTGTTCTTCAACATTAGTTTATTCAATATTGATAAAGAATAGCATTCTAGCGAAGGTTCTATACGAGTCAAGACCGAATTCAAAGCAGACATAAGAATTGCAGGAATTGATGACTCCCATTAAAGAGTGGATACGGTTTGATCAACTTTAGCATTCACTTGCATACCTTACAACTTTGCTTTTCTTTCTACTCATACTTTCTATTTTGAAGTTTATGATATGTCTATGTGTTATAATGTGTATTTCGTGTTGAGTCTTTTATATTAATCAAGTTATATGCTTTTGAGTTAACTTTAAGAATAGTTTTCGAGTTAACGAGATTGTGTATAATTACTGGATCTGTGATTATAATGCTGTTCAATAGTAATTTTGTTATCCAGGTTTATATAATCGTCTTAATTTGTTTGCACTAGATTTTGAAAAGTTTAATATGTTGCTCTACGGTGAATAATTGAATATCTGAGTGCCTAGAACTGACTTTGTTAAATTAATCTAGTGAACATAATATTTTTGATAACCTTGCATGATTTATTTGCTATACTTGTTCGTAGGGAAAATCTATATACTTTTATCTTCTCTAATCTTTCATACATTTATCTATCCATCCATCATTCCAATCCTCCCAACTAAAATCAAATCTATTTTATTTTCTTTATTCCGTTTCTCTAGTTGATCTTTAGAGCTGGTCCTTCCCTGTGGGATCGATATCTTTTAAAACTACATAGTAACTATATACTTTCAGTGGTCACAATTTTTCTATTTAGATAAGCGGTATTGATAACACTTGTTCATATCTTGAACTTTTATCATATCTGTAGAAAAGTGGAGAACAAGGTTTTTGGCATCATTTTAGAATATAACCCCTCAGAGTCATTAGAGTCGAAACCTTGCGATCACAACATACATGTTACTCTAGCCATCATACCATCTTCAAAACTTTTAAGTTTCCCAATAAACTCAAATGTCTTGCTAGTCTTCCTTCACATGAGATAATTTTTCATGAAAGGTGAATATTTATCAGATAAACTCTCTATCATAGTTTGTATGTCCTCGAAATTTCTCACAATTCCTATCTGAGTCATTATCTTTAAATACTCAAAGTATTCAATACAACACTCAGTGGCCAAGACCCCATCATTTCTCCTAAAGGTATAAAAGAATTTTAATATTTCATTCCATTTAATTTTCATGCTCTCATGAATTCCTCTAAAAAGGATTAGTATGGATTTTAGATTCATACCATCATGCTACTTCTTAAGCTTCAACGTTATGGTTTTGAGCATCAAAAGTAACACCACAAAAGCATCCTTCTTATGTTTAAGATATGACTCTTTATGTTGGATAGAAGCCTCACCATCAAGATTAACTAGTTCAGAATTATCCAAAACATAATCAAGGTTTCTCCTTTTAAGATCCTTTCAAAGAGCTTTAAACCAGTAGTAAAAATTGATCCCTGTCAACTTATTATCAAGTACCAAATGAAGATTTATGTTTAGATTCATTGTTCAACCTGGATATAAGATAAAAATTGTTCACACATTAGTATATGTACATGAATTTAACATGGGGTCTTTAATTAAACACATATTTCTTACTATTTATCAACATTCAAATAGCCACTTCTGTTGAATTTAAGAAATCTGGTTCAACCAATTTTCTTTAGTAGGTAGCATCCATAGCCCATCCATTATCCGCTATAGCAGGTGTAGCCATAACAAAACACCATGATTGGAACCCGTCCATTTGTATTACATGCAATTGCTAGTCCATTTGAGTTCTCTTTCTTGAGACTTGCATACCTAATTATACGACTCCTCAAATATGTCTCCAATCTGGCATTAGCTCTACTAACATGAACAACTAACCCATTTTGGTTAAGGCTTTAAACCCATCTAGTATCATAACCAAACACATGTTAAAGGAAAGCATGTTGTACATGTCTCTACATTCATTAATAAGGTTTGTATCCAGACTTATGACGGGATGACAACTTACCGCCTTAATATTATTGTAGGGATTTTATTAGTGCAGCTTGTCTTACCTGGTCTAGGACTTAAATGATAAATATGATTGTGATAATAATAATTCTGGGCTATGTGGAATTATTAATCTAAGGGAACATGCTCAAGACTAGTACATCATAATCATTCCATTATACCAAGACTCCACATAGCATGCAAAACAAATAAGGTCCATATTTAAGTTCTTGCATCTATATCTATAAGTTTTAATCTAACAACTTAAACAATAGTTGTAAAACCATATGCAAAACCCAAATCCCATACTAAAAATCAACTAAGTCATAAAAGTCACTTAGGAACTCTTGAACCTAATACCAATGGAGATTTCTAGGTAGGAGAGGCCCCCTTAAAGTAAATAAGCAGCCAAGTCCAATCCTTCCCAAAATAATTACGGATACTTCAATTTGTTGTACCATAGACAATTATGATTTAAAGATTTTATTCTTTTAATCGAGTGAAGTATTGGACGACCCTGAGTTTAAAGCATATACATGTGTGGTAAAATATTTTTAATTTATATGATAATCACCTAGATTAAGTTTGAGCAAAACCTAAATCTAGTTACCACATCATTTTCTATAACAGGAATTGAAATCTAAGTCATGCATAACATACTTTAATCAATTCATAGAAAATATCATTTCAACATATTATCATTAATCATGCATAGAATAAGGCAGGTTCTGATACCATGAATGGTTAATAAAGGCAGTAATTGAACATGCTAATTTGCACGATGGAATTTCAAAATTTAAAATTAACCCTAAAGGATCTCCTAAGCATGCCATGATTGATATAATCTAAGTTGAAATATTCCAAGGATGCTAATATTTATAAAACTTATTAAAAGAAACCTAGCATCTAAGTTAAGAGTATTACCAGTTGATGCATTCCTTTCCCTTTGGTGTGGTGCTCACTTCGAATAGTTGGGCAGCACTCCATATGATTAGTCCACATGGACATGAACCGACCAAAACCTTCCGTAGAGGAAGAACTCGTTAGTTAACAGTAAGCAACTAGACCACTCGTAGACCATCCTGAAAATTTAACTTAGAAGGCTTTTTCAAAAATATGAATAAGCCTTCAAAATAATTTTTATTAAATTAGAGAAACTCATGGAGGATCTCACAAAAAGCTCGCATAGAAAGATGTCAAAACTAAAAAGGAAAGGCTGGGCTGAAGTGATGAAAGGAGGAGGATGCCACTATTTATTATGGGAGGGGAGAAAAATGCTCCCCTCATTTAGAATTGTGGAATGGGGAATATCCCCATCCCACATAGGTTACCACGTAGAGCCCCATCTCTGTGCGGGTCAACACGCGCGCACACAAGCCACATAGGTGGGCTGTGCATAGCCTACAAGGGAAGCCCATTTGAGCTTCTCTTGTCTCGCAAGAGAGGGCTTGAAGGAATTCCCCCAAGCCTCGGTTGCAGGCTTACTGTTGGTCTATACACGGGCTCTTAACAACAATAGAGGGGGGGTGAATGCTTAATCTTGGTTACTTTTAATAAATTTTAGAGATATTCACCAAATTTTGTATTTATATACGTGCTGAGTGTGATATAAAAACTTATAAACTGCTCAACTTTGTTGGCACAGTTTATCTTCAATCTTTAGCTGAGTAAGACTACTCAGCACATATTGGATAACAAGCAGGATAATGAATGAGAGAGAGATGAATAAGCTGATCATTGATCAAGCTTAAGGGTTAAAGTTAGAATGTCAACACCTGAGATTTATCCTGGTTCGACCCCTAGCCTACCTCCAGTCCCCAGATACCATCTCTGAGCTTAAATCCACTAGTGATTTGTTCCATCAATAGACGAAGAAGCCTTTACAGTGGGTAGACACAATTACAGAAAGTACCCTTCTTTCTAACTACCACTCAACTCAGTTTGGGTACCCTTCCCAAATTGACACTCAGATTAAATAAGAATGCGAACTGAATTCAACTTTTAGAAATGTTGAATCCTTACAATGTTAATCTACGTAATTTCTGTCTATTACAAATAGATATGACTTTAATGTTTGTTGATTGCTTGCGATGGAATTTCTTTGATAGTTAGAGTAATTTGTGCAGCTTTTTAGCTATTAATTTTAGCTATTAAGAAATTCACGGTGATTCACCAAGTTTCAACGTCTACTCTAGTCTTCTATTTATACTTTGAAGCTCTGCAAAGTAGCCGTTGCAAACTTTACGATATTGTTGATCTTCAATTTCTCATCTCTTCAAAT
This sequence comes from Euphorbia schlechtendalii, assembly GCA_949673415.1. Classification (NCBI taxonomy): domain Eukaryota; kingdom Viridiplantae; phylum Streptophyta; class Magnoliopsida; order Malpighiales; family Euphorbiaceae; genus Euphorbia; species Euphorbia schlechtendalii. The sequence goes on along the minus strand of CATIWQ010281830.1, from coordinate 3,740 downwards.
CTTTCGAATCTTCTTGTTGGAGACAGATTCCAGTACTTTTAGAGATAGAATTTGAACGTTGAGGCACGATAAAATTTCATTAACAAATTCTTGTTTATCTTCAAGTAATCTTGTTCTAAGAGAGACGTGCTAGAATGCAATGTGGAGTCTTCTCTTTGGATGACCTTGCTGACGTTGACAGAAATGGCAGAGACACTTGAGACGCGGTGCATAATAGAAAATTCCTTTTACTTGGATTGTAGTGAGGAATCTCTGACATACCATCTGACACTTTTCGGCGTTGAGGACCACACAAATCTTCGTTAATTTCAGTGCCTTATCTCCTGAAAAGTAATTAAAGAATATATCATTCCTTCACAGACGAAGTTTGTAGCACATGTGTCATTAAGTCTCTACATGTAAAAAAGAACGTGCTTTTAATTAAATAAAAGTAGCACTTAGCAAGAGCTGAGTGAAGTAATCCTAAACTATGTAGTACTCATCACAGACTCAGCTTTTCCTACTCTAAGTCATAACTTAATTAAATATCCAGCAAAACTGAGTTATTCTCCCTTAAATAAACTCAAGTCAGCTTTATTAATCAAGAATCTACTTAGTACTCTATTAATTTCACTATCCTAGATAATTTGCTATTTCTAAAACTACTTAGTACTGTGAAGTACTATTAACTTGGGTTCTACAATCTCCCCCATTTTTTACAGATAGCAAACTAGGTACTAGAAGAAGTTAATTGAATAAATAGTTCGGAGATTACAGAATAACTGAAAGCGATGTAAAATTCCCCTTTGCTGAGTGACTTTCCTTAGTCAGCTTGAGCTCCCCCATACCGAGTGAGTCTTCTACAAGCAGATTTCTTCTTTGATTTGTAACACTATTTTACTTCATCTTTATCTTCAAAGGTTTGGTCTCTTGTATGTTTTCCTGTACCACATCGTTAGATACACAGCAAAAATCATACATAGTATAAAAAGTTAAGAAGATCTTAACATGAGGTAGGAACTTGTAATTTTATTAATATTTCAAAAATTACTTAGTTAGTATATAAAGTATGTCCTGAGCTAAGATTACAATAAGCCCTATTACAAGTTCTACAACTACTCGGTACATGGCCTAGACTATCTCTTATATGCTAAAGAGGAAGATCCAATAGTCTTGTTCTTATCCTGGTTTGACTTGTTTGATGGATGCATCGGATGAGAATGTTTTTGAAGAGATCTCTTATTAAGATTTGTCATCCTAAGCGCATCTTCAGCTACCTTCTCCCCCTTTGCTATCTGACCTTGAACAATTTGATCAAGATAGACATTAAAGGTGTCAAGTGCATCTTGGAAGCTCTCTTGCTGGCCAATTATCTACGGGAAATTTCTTACTCTAGTTGCTCCTTGCCCTTGGTTGAGAGGAAGTCTTGGTCATTCAGCTCACTAAGAAGAAGATGGTGGCAACGAGAGAGATGAGTTATCTAGTTAAAACCTTGACTCGTAAACTATTTAAAACATTGAAGAAGATAATAAAAGTCTATTGCTGTCAGTGAAATCTTGAGCTGAGCTTCAATATCAAGAATTTTTAGACCTATAGATTCGATACACCGTGTAGTGTAGTCGATGTCTTTTCCATCCATCTCTCCCATCCTGAGTAGAGAATCCACCTTCTTCGTCAGATCTTCCACCTTGGTTTTTATGACATTCAGCTTGGTGTGGATTGTTATTCCAGTCTCAAGGTAGAGGGATTCAGTTGGAGGCACAGTCAACATAGGAATGTCTGGGAAAATCTGTGCCATTGCAGTCACTAAAAATTTCTATGATGAGGAGACTTCCTCCGTTATGTGATCAGAGACTTCTCATTGAAGGGTATCCATCTTGGTATGGAGAGAGTCAATGTTCACGATAGGGGCCTTGTTTAGATTCTTTGAGATATCCTTTAATAGCTTGAGGACCTCATCTTGCTTGTTATCATGGACTAGCAAGAACGAGAATCAGATTCTACCAGCTTCGCAATGTTGTGGGTCACGTCTTTGGTAGATGCAACCTCTTTGGAGACATCTTTATCTTGCGATTGGTTAATCTCTTTCTCTTGGCTTGCTCCTTACCAAGCTCATGGATCTGTGTTACTTAAGTAGCCATGTTGGTACTTTGATAAGTGTATAATTACACTTATTATCATTATAATTTTATACAATAAACACTATAGTTTTGGTCATTTTTATACTTCATATAAAAGATTTCACGTGGTATGTAGTTGTTTTTTTATGCAAATGCAGATACTAGATAAATCTTGGCAGTAAAATTAACTAATGTGGAATTCTATGAAAAAAAGAGTGAAAAAGTTGCAAAATGATGCTTGGAACTTGAAGATTTGGCTTAGAATCGAATCTGTCAAAGATCGGTGAAGTTACAAGGAGATTTCTGAAGAAAACTCAATTCATGGTCGCGACATGTTCACTTCAGAATTAGAAATCTTCCAATCAAAGGTTCACGGTCACGAATCACATATCACGGTCGTGACATGGACAATTTTTTGGTATTATCTTCTTAACTACTAACCACCAAATAAGCATGATCAACCGCCATCAACTACCAATGAAAAGACACTTATCAAGAGTCAACCAATCATGTAAAGGTGCCTATCCATTGTGGATTGAATCAAAGCCTCTCAACCAATCACATTGAAGGGATGCAATCTTTCACCAATGGATGTGACTCTTCGTTTGGATAGACGCAACCCTTCAAACTCTATAAATAGGGCTCCAAATCTCACAAATTTCGGGCATCAGCGTGGCATTGGAGTGCAGAATAAAGGGGTGGAAAAATAGTGCATAGTGTGTGCATAGATAGAGAGTAAAAATGTCTAGTTTTCGCTACGTTCATGAGCGTTAGCAAGAAAATGTTTAAGTGATTTGAATCCTTGTTTCGATTACTAGATTTCTCTATATTCTCAAGTGGTTGTTGTATAAGTGTACTTGCAAATCACTTATCAATAAAAGTTTTCATTCTTCAATATTCGTTTATTCGATATTTATAAAGAATAGCATCCTAGCGGAGGTTCTGTATGGGCTAAGACCGAATTCAAAGCAGACACAGGAATTGCGGGAATTGACAACTCCCATTAAAGAGTGGATACGGTTTGATCAACTTTAGCTTTCACTTGCATACCTTATAACTTTGCTTTGCTTTCTACTTATACTTTCTATTTCAAAGTTTATGATATGTCTATGTGTCATAATGCATATTTCATGTTAAGTCTTTTATGTTAATTAAGTTATATGCGTTGGCGTTAATTTTAAGAGTAGTTTCAGGGTTAACAATATCGTGTATAATCACTGGATCTGTGATATAATGTTGTTTAGTGAGCTAACATTTTTTGAATGGTAACTTACTAAATGTGGCTATGTGATAGTGACCAGTACTAAGCATAGTATTGATGTTATCCAGGTTTATATAATAGTCTTATCTTGTTTGCGCTAGGTTTAGAAAAGTTATTTAATGTGTTGCTCTGCGGTGAATTATTAAACATCTAAGTGTGTTGAACTGGTTTGTTAGATTAGTCTAGTGTGTCGTAACATCTTCTTTGATCTTGCATGTTTTCTCTGGTATACTTGTTCATAGTGAAAATCTATGTATTTAGAGTCTCTCATCTATCACATCTATATTTACTCATTCTTCATTCTAACCCTCCTATCCAAAAATATCAATACATATTATTTTCTTTATCCTTTTTCCCTATTTGATCTTTAGAGCTAGTCC
>CATIWQ010281810.1:0-12701 GCA_949673415.1 Euphorbia schlechtendalii | reverse complement strand
ATGAGTTTTATATGCAAATCTCGAATAAGTCCTATAAGTATTGAGTGTGTTTAAAGTGTTGGGAAACTATAGCCATAATACTTTGAAATTAATCAATAAAGGATGAGGGTATTAAGAGTGAAAAATCAAAAGAAAGAGAGGATAACCAATTAGTTATGCAAAAGGTGAGGAATGGTACGGAGCAGAAATTGCAACCATTCATTGAGTGAAAAAAGAAAAGAAAGCATAGCACAAAAATTGGGTGCAAAGTACAAAGTACTTCAAAAACATATGCTTAAAAGAAAAAAAATGAGAGAGTGGTATGGAGCATAAAATGCAACCACTAAGAATGTTTTTAGCATCCTAGGTTACCTAAAAATGCCTTGAGAGAAAATTATTCAAAGAGTGCTTTTTATGTCCTTTATACTTTATACTATGCTTAAGACAAGGAAATATTCGAGTATGCATATAACGCTTATATGAAGATGCGATTCGGTTGAACCTCCATTAAGAGAAAAGGTATGCAACTAAACTATATAAATTGCACATTACTAATTTGTGGGAAACTTCGAACTTCTACTTGAATCTTATACAATGTGGTACACGCTCCAATAGTCTTTCGCCAAATAAGGTACGAACTTGAGTACTATTTTATACACTTCTGTTGAATTTACCTTGAGCACAAAGCAAAAGTTTAGTGTGGGGGTGTGATAAGTGTATAATTACACTTATTATTATAATAATTTTACACATTAAACACTATAGTTTAAGTCGTTTTTATACTTCATATAAAAGATTTCACATGGTATGTAGTTGTTTTTTATGCAAATGCAGATACTAGGTAAATCTTGGAGTAAAATGATCAAAGTGGAATTCTATGAAAAAAGAGTGAAAAAGGTGCAAAAAGATTCATGGAACCAAAGGATTTGGCAAAGGATCGAAGATGTCAAAGATCGGTAGAAATCGCGAAGAGGATTCATGTGAAAAAGGCATGTCACGATCGTGACACACATATCGGGCCTTACATACACAGGGCTCATTAGCTTTTGACACAAAACCAATTTCTTGAATTGTCTTGTCAAACCTAATATTCCAACTCCTTGATGCTTTCTTAAGTCCATAAATGGACTTCTACAACTTGCATACCTTTTAGCCATCCTTGGATGTAAAACCCTTGGGTTTTTACATAAACACATCCCTGTCTAGATTCCCGTTAAGGAATGTTATCTTCACATCCATCTGCCAAATCTCACAATCGTAATGAGCGAGGATGGCAAAGAGTATCTTGATAGACTTCAGCATGGCCACCAGTGAAAAGGTCTCATCATAGTTAATGCCTTCTTTTTTACTATACCCTTTTGCAACCAACCTTGCTTTATAAGTAACTATGTTACCGTCTATGTCAATTATCTTCTTGAAAACCCACTTACATCCTATGGCCCTAATCCCACTTGAAGCATCAATGAAGCTCCAGACTTGATTTTCGTACATGGAGTCCATCTCCAACCTCATGGCCATAAGCCATTTATCAAATTCTGAGCCTTCCATTGCCACCTTGTTAGTCCTGGGTTCATCATCTTCCAGAAGGAAGAGATGTTTATCATCAGAGATGAAAAACCCATATCGCTCGGGAGAGACTGGAGCCTGACCTGACCTACGCAATGTTGGTGTTATAATAGGTTATTCCATGCTTACACTATCTTGTGTAACAAGTGTAGGTATAATTAGTTGATTATTTGTTTGATCTTCTTGATTGCTCAGCTCAAGATTGCTTCCAATAGCTTTCACAAGTATATGCTCCTTATCGAGGAAATGAGCAATTCTGGAAACAAGGAATTTTTATTCCTTGGGATCAAAGAAGGTATACCCTATAATCTCCTTAGGGTAACCTACAAACAGACACCTGCCAGACTTAGCACCCAGCTTATCTAAACTCATCCTCTTTATAAATTGGACATCCCCAAACTCTCAGGTGAGAAAGAGCAGTTTTCTTACCATACATTAACTTGTATGGAGTTTGATCAATTGATTTAGAGGGCACTCTTTTTAGAATATAAACTGCTCTCTCAAGTGTATAACCCCAAAAAGATTTGCTGAGTTCTGCTTGGCTTATCATGGATCGAACCACATCAAGTAGGGTTCGATTCCTCCTTTCTGACACTCTAATGTGTTAGGATGTATAAGGAGTGTCAACTAGGATAAAATACCATTATCCCTTAGATAATCCTGAAATTCTTAGCTTAAGTATTCACCACCTCGATCAGATCGAAGAGTTTTGATACTTTTCCCAAGATGTTTCTTTACTTCGGTTCTGAACTCTTTGAATTTGTCAAAACTTTCAGACTTGTGACTCATAAGGTACAAATAACCATATCGCGAGTAATCATCGATAAAGGTTATGAAGTAGATGAAACCCTTATATGTCTTAATGATAAGTGTATAATTACACTTAATATCATATTAATTTTATACACTAAACACTATAGTTTAAGTCATTTTTATACTTCATATAAAAGATTTCACGTGATATGTAGTTGTTTTTTATGCAAATGCAGATACTAGGTAAATCTTGGGAGTAAAACTATCAAAAGTGGAATTCTATGAAAATGAATGAAAAAGGTGCAAAAAGATGTGTGGAACTCAAAGATTTGGCTTAAGATCAAAGTTGTCGAAGATCGGTGAAGTAGCAAGGAGAATTCTGAAGAAAAATGCAATTCACGGTCACGATAATCATTCGCGATCGCTAGTTATTCTTCTTTAGAACAGAAGTCTGCCAATCAAAGATTCACAGTCGTGACATGTATATCATGGTCGTGACTTGGACGGTTTTCTGGTATTATCTTCTTAACTACCAACCGCCAGATAAGTATGATCAACCACCATCAACTACCAACGAAAAGACACTTATCAGGAGTCAACCAATCATGAAAAGGTGCTTATCCATTGTGGATTATATCAAAGCTTCTCAACCAGTCACAATGAAGAGATGCAATCATTCACCAATGGACACAACCCTTCATTTGGATAGACGCAACCCTTCGAACTCTATAAATAGGGCTCCACACTTCACAGATTTCGTGCACCAAAGTGACACCAAAAGAGAGGAGAATATTAAAGTGCAATTATAGGGTTACATATAGTGTGTGTAGATAGAGAGTTCGCTATGTTCATAAGCGTTAGAGGGAAAATGTTTAAGTGCTTTGAATCCTTGTTTCGATCACTAGATTCTCTATATTCTCGAGCGATTGTTGTACAAGTGTACTTGCAAATCACTTATCAGTAAAAGTTTTTGTTCTTCAATATTCATTTGTTCAATATTCGCAAGGTATAGCATCTTAGTGGAAGTTCTGTACAGGCCGAAACCAAATTCAAAGCAGAAGCAGGAATTACGGGAATTGACGACTCCCATTAAAGAGTGGATACGGTTTGATCAACTTTAGCTTTCACTTGCATACCTTACAACTTTATTTTTCTTTCTACTTATACTTTCTATTTCGAAGTTTATGATATGTCTATGTGTCATAATGCGTAATTCATGTTAAGTCTTTTATGTTAATAAAGTTATATGCGTTGAAGTTAATTTTAAGAGTAGTTTCAGGGTTAACAATATCGTATATAGTCACTGGATCTGTGATATAACGCTATTTAGTGAGCCAACATTTTTGGAATGGTAACTTACTAAATGTGGCTATGTGAGAGCGACCCGTACTAAGCATAGTATTGATGTTGTCCAGGTTTATATGATAGTATTAATTTTTTTGCTCTAGATGTAGAAAAGTCATTTCATGTGTTGCTCTACGTGAATAATTGAACACCTGAGTATTTAGAACCGAGTCTATTAGATTAGTTTAGTGAATCGTAACATCTTTGTTGAACTTGCATGTTTTCTCTGCATTCCTTATTTCGTAGGGAAAATCTATATATTTAGATTCTCTAAACTTTCATACCTATATTTACTCATATTTCATTCTAACCCTCCTATCCAAACAAACTAAACATTATTTTATTTTCTTTTTATCTTATCTTCCTTGTTGATCTTTAGAACTAGCCCTTCCTTGTGGGATTGATATCTTTTAAAACTACATCGCAACTGTATACTTGCAGTTATCATCATTTTTCTATTTGATAAGAGGTACTGACAACACCTATATTTTTCGTGAACAAGTTTTTGGCACCGTTGATATATAGCCGAATCTTGTCAACAAACTATTAAACTTATCAGTAGGAAAGTGACGAACACTTAACACTCTTTGGACCACATACTTCGAAATGTATTATTTCCAAAGCACTAGTGGCACGATGTCCCTTTCCTTTGATAGGTTTCTTAATCATATTCCCCTTTAAACAAGGTTTGTAAGCACCATAGGATACCCATTCCAAATGGGTCTAAGTCTCCACATTTACCTAACTTAGTTAAGCGAGTCTCATTTATATGGCCTAGATGATAGGGCCATAAGTATGAGGATTCCTCATTATCTAATCTTGATTTCTTAACAATGTTCATATTTAGAATTTCGGTCTTAATATGTAGAACGTAAATGCCATCCATAAATATTCCATAAGCATAAAGAACATTATCACAGTGAATTTGACATTTATTATTAGAAAATAAAATTTCAAATCCTTATGTTGCTAAAAGTGCAACAGAAACAATATTCTTAGTGACATCAGAAATATAATAGCAATTGTTCAAAACTAAAACTAGGCCATTAGGCAAACGAAGGCTATATGTCCCTACAGCTGTTGCAGTAACCCACACTCCATTTCCAACTCTATCCATTTCCCTCTTTGCAAGCCTCCTACTGTTTCGTAATCCCTGTAAAGAAGTACATATATGAGTACCACAACCAGTATCTAATACCCAAGTAGACTCATAAAGAACTGTAGAGAAACTCTCTATCATGAACATACTTGAACTAGATGCCTCACTTGGCTTCTTCTTCACTGCTTGTTCAGAAATTAAAAACTTATAATCCTTCTTCTAGTGGCCAGCCTTACCACATCGGAATCAGACATTTGCAATTCCTTTCTTACTTTTCTTCTTCTTACTAATTTTCTTCTTGATACTCAAACCCTTTCCAAAATAGGACCCACCCTTGGAAGGTTTGGTTTTCTCAACCAGAAGTAAAGCCTTTGGATCCTAACTAATCTTAAGCTCTACTATTTTTAGCATGTTGAACAACTCGTTCAGTGTGGTTTCGATCTTGTTCATATAATAATTAGTCACAAATTGTGAATAAATATCAGTCAGTGAGGTAGGAATGAAATCCACACATAATTCGTGATCCATCACAAAATCCATTCGAGTCAGTTTCTCTATATAACCCAATAGTTTAAGAGCATGTTGTGGTGCTGAAGTGCTAGCCTGCATCTTCATTCTGAATAAGAGTTTTGATGTATCAAATCTCTCGAACCTGGCCTACTCTGAAAAGAACTCATGAAAATAGAGAATCATAATATCGAGATACATGCTCTCATGCTATTTTTGAAGCTCAGAATTCATGGTTGTCAGCATTATATATGCTTCTGTTTCACAATCTTTTCTATGCTTCTCCCATGCCTCATGTTCATTGGCATTAGTTTCAGCATCAGGCTCATCAAGGAGGGGCTCATCTAGAACATAAGCTATCCTTTCGGATCTGAGTACTATCCTCACCGCACTGAACCAATCAGTTTAGTTTGTACCATCTAATTTGTTATCAAGAATTGAGTGAACGTTTATGTTCGGATCCATTGTTCAACCTAGATATAAGATAGAATTTATTTAGACATTAGTATATGTACATGCATTTAATATAAGATCTTTGATTAAACACATAATTCCTACTATTTTCTTTACATTCAAATAGCCCCTTCTATTTAAATTCGAGAAAATTGGTTGAACCAATTTTTCGTAGTAGGTAACATCCATAGCCACTCATCATGACCCCACTAACGCAGGTCAAGCCACAAAAAGACAACCATGGTTGGAACCCATCCATTTGCATCTCTTGCAATTGCTAATCCATTTGAATTCTCTTTCTCAAGACGTGCAAACCCAATTGTACGAATCCTCAAATATGTCTCTAATTCGGTATTAGCTCTAATAATATGGACAACTAACCCATTTTGGTTAAGGCTTTAACCCCTCATGACCAAACACATGTTAAGGGAAAACATGTTGTACATGTGCTTACATTCATTAATAAGGTTCTTATCACGACTTATGATGGGAAGACTATCCACCACCTTAATATTGTTGTGGGGATTTTATCGATGTCACTGGTATATCATAATCATTCCATTATGCCAAGACTCCAATAGCATGCAAAACAAACAAGGTCCATGTTTAAGTCATTGCATCTACGTCTATAAGTTTTAATTTAACAACTCAAACCACGTTGTAAAACCATATGCGGAATATAATTCCCATACTAGAAATCGACTAAGTCATAAAAGTTCATTGGGTACTTTTGAGTCTAATAGCGATGGAGATTTCCAAGTTGGAGAGGCCTCCCTTAAAGTGAATGAGAAGCCAAGTCCAATCCTTGCCAAAATAACACGGGCACTTTGATTTGTTATACCACGGATAACTATGATTTAAAGATTACGTTCTTTAATTAGGTGAAGTACGGGATGACCCTCAATTAAAGCATTTACATTTGTAGCAAAACATTGCTAATTTATGTGATAATCACCTAGACTAAGTTTGAGCAAATCCTTAATCTAGTTATCACATTATTTTCTATAACATGAATTGAACCCTAAGTCATGCATAGCATACTTTAATCAATTCATAGAAAACATCATTTTAACACATTATTATCAATCATGCATAGCATAAGGTAGACTCTGATACCACTGTTGGTTAATCAAGATAGTAATTGAACATGCAAACGTTGCAAGGTGGAATTTCAAAACTTAAAATCAACCAAAGGATCTCCTAAGCATACCATGATTGATATAATCTAGGTTAAAACGTTCCATATATGCTTTTAGATTTATAAAGCTTATAAAAGAAACCTAGTATATAAGTTTAGAGCATTACCAGTTGATGCGTCCTTTCTCTCTTTTGGTGACGGTGTTCCCTTAGAGAAATTTGGCAGAACTTTGTTAACATGAGCTTCCAAACTAGTAGAGCCTCTATGATTGATCCAAACGGATCTTCACTAACCAAAACCTCGTTGAGGAAGAACCTGTTAGTAAATAGCAGATGCTAGACGGCTTGAAGACCAACCCGAAAATAAACTAAGAAGGTTCACTTTAGAAAGAACCTTCAAAAGAATTCTTTGTTTGTTTGGAGGAACTTGTGGAGGATATCACACAATGAACGAAGAGAGATATGTCGAACTTAGAGAGAAAAGCTGAGTTGAAGTGTATGTGTAATGAGAATAATGAGAGGGGAAGCCTATATAATAGGGAAAAGGGGGATTGTTAGACTCCCCCTCTAACACTAGGTGGGATGGGAATATCCCATCCCACCTTAGTGGGTTAGCTGCGCAGGTCATAATGACCCGCGGGCTAATCGCACGCTTATTAGCAACGTAAGCCCTTGCAGGCTTGCCTTGCTACCGCAAGCCCAAGATTTTAGCACGCGCAAGCGCTGCCATGGGCAACACTTGCAGGCTTACAGCCCTCGCGCGCTAGCGGTCCTAGAGCTTTTCAGCTCGCGGGGTAGCCGCGCAAGCTCCACTTTGAACAACCCATGTTCATTTAAGGCCCACTCGCAACAAGAAAAATTCTCTTGCTCCACTCTGGGTAATTTTTCCCTATTATCTCTTTATTCTCTTTAATTATTAATTCAGTCCAACCAATTAATAATTCTTCTAACGAATTCGACAACTTATATTTTTGGCATAGACCTAGTCTATAGGTTCCTTACTTAGTTCGATAAAGACCCAAAGTGTGTGACCTCATAGGATCCCAAAGTATAGAGCCCCTAGAGGTTAACCTAAACTTGGCTTCCCATTATAGATCCTTTAGGCTTAGTGTTCCAAACCGATATGGAACCCAAGAGCTCTAGACGATCAAATAGGCTTTCTAGCAAAGGCATATGATCCCCTCGATGCTTGGAACATCACATGCTTGTGACTTGATCCAGTTTTGCATTAGTAACCAATACAATACACTCCTTCCATCAGGTTAAGTACCATCTAGTTTATTGATCTTGGATTAAGTGTCAGCTCATGTAATAGCTGTAGTTATCCTAGAATTAGACTTTGTTCACAAATAACACACTCGGCCATTATCTATCAAGATTGACTAGAAACCCGTTCTATCAATCTTATACTCTGATCAAAGGTTTATGAGTGTGTCACTTCAATAAGGGGCCCCAAGGTACATCTCCCATTATATCATTATATCAAGAGCGATGGATCCCGTCTTGACTACCCGGCTTACCAACATGTGATCATCACTATACCCAAAATCACTCATGTTATCTTGATCGCCAGGGTATGAGTAAGTATGACCCAAAGCATAGCAACTCCTACATAAGATAACCAGTATCTCAAGTCTGAGAATACTTATACGACTACTGCAATAAGACATGACACAAACACATCGATATAGTTATTTCCGAGTTTCTGTCTTATAGGAGTCTCCAATGTATTACCGGAATACATTCATGTGTTAACTCAAGGTACCACTTTCAGCTCGTGAGATCGGCTTCTTGGATCTAATCCAAGGAATAAGCCTACACATGCTAATCTGTCAGTTCCATTGATGTCCAATCTCAATAAAACTATGACTAAGGATATTTAGACTATTCATAGTAACACGTATGTGTAGTTCTCACACCATATAGCTCTCACTATATCTTCGCACTTTTACACTATGAAGTAGTCATGGACTTTGCTCATCAATGCGCATATACATATTTAATACTATACATATATATACATAAATAAACAGAAAGCACTGATAAGCAACAAACATGCCTTAATTATTAATAATAATTCGAAATTGTTTGTGCATTATAGCTAATAAAGATATATTGCCCTAATTACCTCTAGGGCATACATCATGTTTAACAGAGCTAGAGTGACTAACAATTTGATACAGTGGTCTTAGGTGAGCTAAGAGTTTGATATAGCGGTAGCTAGAAACAAAAAAATGATTACTTTCTAGAAAATAAAGTACCCCTTTATCTATTTTTACATGTCATTTTAATCATATTATTATTCTCTCTATTTTTCTTTAAGTGTCCAATTAGGGTTTTTATTTTGATTTTTTAAGTGTCATTATAGATTATCAATGAAACTTTTATAAAGTTTAACCTAATTTACTCCCTCCATTTGAAAACAATTTTTTTTACGACTTTGAGAAAATCTCAAAATAAGTGTTTTTGGATTCAAAAGCACATTTTTAAACATTTTGATCATTATACCCTTATTTTATGTACATTGAAAATAACAAAAAGAATATCCAATTAACTTTCAAATTTACAAAAATCTTAGGGGTAAAAAAATATTTTTATTGCTTTAATTAATGTGACTCTAGTATTGACAAAGAACCTTAAAGTGACAGTTGTTTTGAAATGGAGTGAGTACCTTATAAATTAATTAATAAAGAGATTAAGTATAATGAATTACAAATTGATAATCAATAAGAAAGAGAAATTCATGAAGAATAAATAAATTATTTTATTGATTTTGATGCAAAACTTTAAAACAACATTTTAAAAAAATTGGAGGGAGTAGTTCTCTTTTTATATGTCATTTTAAATTATAAATGCATTTTTTACATTTTTTTTCAAAATTTCCTTTTCATTAAGTGTGGGAGAGATGACGTATGAGAGAGATGATGTATTGATGAATTAAATCCACAGTTGATATGAAAGAAAATTTTGTGTGAAAAATGTAAAAGATAAATTAACTTTTGAATAATTAATTAAGGTTAAATAATTATAACCTCCATGTGTTTTAAATAAATACATTATTATCTCCCTGTATTTTGAAAAACAATTTATACTTCCCTACGTTTTGTCTTTTTCATACTACAAGCTCCTTGTGTTTGGTATTATCATATTTTGTTATAAATTTTTTTAACATAACATATGTTTATGAACAAAAATTGATCACATATATCATATTGTAAAATGTTATGGATTAAAGTGTTCAAAAAATTATTTATTATTATTTTATGTAAAAAAACTCTACATTGAAAGTCATAAAAATGTCTTATAAATTGTCAAAAATGTATTTTTTATTATTACATAGCTCATCATATAAACAAAATAAAACTAAATATACCAACAAAATACTTATTATGTTAAAAATTTTGATAGAAATACATATAATTAAGGATACGGATAGGTTATAATATGAAAAACATAAAATGTAGGGAGGTAATAATAATTTTTCATAATATAAGGAGATAGTGATATATTTTATCAAAATATAAGAAAGTTATAATTATTTATTGATTAATTAAATATTTTATTGATTTTAATAATTCAATTAAAAATACATAAAAGTAGGGAATAACGCCCTTAATAATGTCTGAGCACAAAATAAATTTCATTTTGTTGTTGGTGAAAGAATATTGACAGATTTAGGTATTTCAATTGAATTTACAACGGTGAAATGTAGCACCGTTATTGGCTAAAATTATTTTAATGCAGAGTAGTCATCGGTTGCTGTGCATATGATATTCCCAATAAACACAACACCTTTACCCTCAGAGAAGAAATTGCTTTTGGAAGAACATAGATTGAGAATGACTTTAAGTATGCAGGGGTAAATAATAATTAAATTTGGGTTTCCATGAATTAGGATTTAACCACTTATTCATTACTTTACATTTTATCATAAATGAATGAGTGATGTGATAATTAATCTAACGATGATAATGATTAAATAAATGTTTAATTAGTTAAAAAAAGTAAAATACATACTTAATACTCTAAACTTGACAACCCTTGCTACTTACCTCTTTTAACTTTGAAAAGTCTTCACCAACCCTCTAAATTTAGCAAAAACGCACATGCTAGGCTCTCAATGCCACATGTCACATTTTGATTGGAGAGAGAAAAATAAAAATTTGAAAAATAACACCAATCACAATGTAACATGTGATACTGAGGGATTGACGAGTATAGTTTTACTAAATTTAAGAAGCTAGCAAAGACTTTTTAAAGTTAAGGGGGGAAATGGTGAAAAGTTTCAATTTTAGAATGATTGGGTACTTATATAGCCTAAAAAACTCACTAAAGATTGCTACAAAATGAGATTATTAAGTCTTCACTAACAAAAAAAAAAAGGTAAACTTAAAAAGCATACCATGTGGTTTGATTGATTTGTAAAAGAATCATTGTAGATTTTTTTTAAAGTATGCTTGTAGTTTCAAAATTTAACCAAAACATAATTTCAAATTTGAAATTATATTACAAAATGAGATAATTTTGTTTATTTTGAACTGCAATTTTGCAACATAATTAATAAGTGATAAAATTTAGAATTTTTGAAAAGTCCAAATATTTTTTCAATTAAAACATGATTGGTAATTTTAAAAAATCATAATAAATGAACAATTTGAAAATTATTCAAATTTTGATGAATAATTCTTAAATAATAATGTTAACCTGTAAAAATGTTAAATTTATTAAAATATCTTCTGAAAAATTACTATTTTTTGCAAAATTTTGAAAACACACAATACTTTAAAAAATTAAATATGTCAAATAAGCTTCCCTTATAAAAAAATATCTAAAACCATTAACATTCATCGAGAACAAAGCCGATGATTAATTTGCAGATAAGACAGAACGAGCCACTGATATGAAAGAGTAGAAAGAGGCACTGCAAAATCAAGTCTGTGTAGGGGTGTGTTACTCTCATCATCCCAATCCCTACTTGTTGCTTCTTCCTTATTTAGTTTTTCAACTCAAGCATCGCATCAAATTACTTTCTTTATACTCTTCATTTAATTCATTTCGCTCAAATTTTTATATTTTTTTTATAAGAATTACAATTGTAATTGTTGATTCTAATTTGACTCTTCAATTAGATTCGACTTGTTTGCATCTGTCAGAATCATTCTCAGGTTGTTTCTTTGTTATTGATGTCCGTCAATAAGGGTCTTTCTGCTTTTTGAGTCTTCAAAGGTCCTGCAAAATAAATCCTCGGCCGGAGTTGTTTCCGGCGAAGATCCTCCGACGATCTAGTCTGTGGTGAGAGTAAAGAGTGTTTTTTGTGAAGTTCTCTTATGATCACGTACCTTTTAGCAGTTAGAGATTTGCCATTTATAGGATCCGTGTATGATGATGTCATGCGGGACCCATCTGTGAGAGATACACGTGTGGCTCGCCGCTCGAGGGTCTTGTCCGCCGTCTGAGCATTAAATGATTCATCTCTGCCAGTTGGTATTGCATTTAATGCGGCAGAGGGGGGAGAAATGTCAGGGTAATGGGTTGTAGAGGTGATGTCTCGGCGAAGTGGCGATGGGTAACGCCGAAGGTTATTTAATTTGGTTCTGTGCCTCGGCGAGATGTCTCGCTGACATGGTCTCGGCGCGGAGTGGCGCCGAGGTGTTCAACAGTTTAGCCTGTGTAGTTTTTGGATCTTCTAATGGGCTTGGGTCTCTAATGGGCCTTGATATCATGTGATAAAAAAAAATATAAATGATTGGAAGAAGGCATAAGTGGTTTCCTAAAATTGTATTGGAATTGAATGAACAAAATAATCACGCAAAAAAAAGTGATTGGAAGAAGGTATAAATGTACTTCCTTGCACATATTTGGA
>CATIWQ010281795.1:0-21963 GCA_949673415.1 Euphorbia schlechtendalii | reverse complement strand
AACAATTTTTTCAGGTAGCCCCCTTGACGGCTGTTGTTCTAGCAACAACAATTTACTGCTTTTCAAACTTTCTATTAGCAGTTCTCAATTTGGTCAATAGGCTTTGAATTTGATACGACTCTGTTTTAAAAGGCAATCAAGACCGCCACCTAGGCGGAATTGTTTGGAACACTATCAAGATTTTACATAATCGGGCAGTCAAGGCAAAAAGTGTTACCAAAGCTAAGAAAAATGTTGCCAAAGTTAGTAAAGTGTTACCAAAGATAAAAAAAGTGTTACTAAAACTCAGAAAAATGCTGCTTTAAAATTTTTTTAATTATATTGTATAAAAATTTAATAAAGTTAGGTGTTAGTTAAATGTATTATTCTAATTCATTAATAAATATTAGAAATGTTGAAATACTAATCAGCCTAGTCCCCTCCTAGGCTCTGATTAATACCCGCTAGATTCCCGGAGTCTCTAACCTACCGACTAGTTCTAACGCCTTTTAAAACACTGATATGTATGTTAATTTGAGAGCCTCATGCATGTATGTTTATTAGGGAGATGGAAATGCAAAGCAAATAAAAAGAGAGGGAATACGTTTGACAGAAGAGCAACAAATTTCAACATGTTATTCCTTTCTCTTTAATTTTTTTCCAGTCATCTGCTCTTCACTTCTTTGTAATATAAATGATATTAAGGGTGTTTTATATGCTGCTGGAGGAATTGATGGAAGTCACTAGCTATTCAAAGTTCAAGCCTTGGATATTTTAATTTCTTGATTGTTCAATATTTGTGATTGAAGGATCAAATATGGTGATAACATTGTAATATGTCAATATTACACCTTATCAAGAACCGAACTTCATATTTCTACAAAATACTAAATTATGAACAAGTAACATTGAACAACAAACTACAAACATCATCTGCAAACAGCTAACCACAAAAACAAACAATAACCGCTAAGAGTTGTACCAAACATGCCCTCAATCTCACCGAGTACCTTTTGGGGTTTTATAGTTAGATTGAAAATGTTATAGCCAAACTTGATGACGGGATAACCAATGATAATTCATGCTTCATATGATTTTAGCATGATGGATGCGTTGAAACCTACTTTACTTTTGAGCATCATTTGCAATTATAAATTAGTGAAATCACTTAATGTTTTTTTAGTGTGATTTGCACACAAAAATTCAATTTAAAAATAATCGAACTGTAATTTCTTTTATTTTCCAGCTTTTCAGGATTTTTTAAAGTGCATTGCACTATTTTGTATACTAATTTCCATACTAACTTAATTTCCAAGATAACTATTGTATTGCATTATTGTACTCAGAATTTTAAAAGCGCTAGGCGCTAGTCGAGCAACCAAACCCTCCAGAGGTCATGGCGGGGCACGCTAGTAGGGATCTAGGTGGGACTTAAGCGTTAATCAACGGAGTTTAAACGATAAACAGAGTCGGATGACGACTTTCAAAATAACGTCTACGCAGGGATTTATAAAACGATGATTGTACTATTGTACTGCACTTTTGTATTGCACTATTGTACTATTTTATACACTTGAATTGCACTATTTTTAAAGTGATCGCAGGATAACGTAATTTTCATACTAACTTGATTACTAGGCAATGAAAAAAATTAAATAATATAAAATAAAAGTCAATGTTTTTAATAAATATTTTAAAAACCATTCCTGATTGCAGAACTAATACACCCCATAATTTCAGTTTCTTGCACTAATATTTTCTGTAATTTCGATGCAATGAATAATTGTCTTGCTTTGCTTCCATTTCAAGAATTTGACAACCCTTATCTTATTGAATTTCAGTACCCAACCGTGCGGTTTTTATTTATTTTTTGTTCTTATTTTTTAGTTGATGGATTAATTTAATTACTATGTTAATTTAGCTGGCAATACTTGGTCAGTTGGCCCCAAGTAAGTTTATGACTCAGCAAAACACTTATTGTCATTGTGGTTTACAATGTTATATATGAAGTGATTTCAAACAAATCTTTACATTAATGCATATTTTGATTTCACAATTCTTACATATATTAAGATCTCACAAATGAAGTTTTATTTGTGATATTCAAATCTTTACGACTTTATCCTTTTTATAAGATAAATAATTATAACTTCCATGTGTTTTGACCTAATAGATTAGCACCTCAATGTGTTTTGAACTATTACTTATACTTCTATGTGGTTTGTCTTTGTCATACTATAATATCGTATTTTGTATTATTCGTTTTTGTATTGAATTTCTTAACATAATATAAACAAATAATAAATTGTCTTATATGTTATATCTTTAAATGCTAGGGATTATAATGGCTCTAAAAAGATTTTTTATTTTTATATTATCCCGTGCAATCATATTTTAAAAGTTATAAAAATATCTTATTAATTACTAAAAATACTTTATATGATTATAGACCTCGCAATACTAATAAAATAAAAGTAAATATATCAACAAATACTTATTATGTTAACAATTTTGATGGAAAACACATAATATAAGATACATGGAGATTATAGTATGACTATGAAAAAACATAAAGAGGTATAAATAATTTTTCAAAATACAAGCAGGTATTAATGTATTTAATCAAAACTCAGGAATTTTATAATTATTTACACTTTTTATAAAAGAAATGACTCTTTTCTTCAAGAAAAAAAGAAACGACTCTAGAGAAAAAACGAAACATCCTAACTAGGTTGGCACCTTTAACTAGACCCTCAACTAAATATTTAAAACTGCATTAAAAATCCTTCAACTTAACCCAATTCATTTACTAGGGCCATGAACTTTGATAAAGTTCTCGTAACTCCCTTATTTTTCACGAGTTTGACACCTGAATTTCATATGTCAGCTTCCAGTCGGTTCAAGCTTACAAAGATGTTATTTATATAATTTTTTTCTCTCTAAACAGAAATTGGCCCATGACGCCCATTGGCAAAATTGAGGGGTTATGAGAACTTTAAAATTAAGGGAGACAGTTACCTGAACAGAACAAGTAGAGAGCTAGTGATGTAATATGTCTTCTTTTATTAAATGCTCTTACAACTTCTTCAACAACATTTATGAAATTCAAATGCTGACAATTTCATGTTTTTTGTAAGTGAACAACAATCCAGAAGAAATGAAATATATACTCTCCAATTATTTATTTTGGCAAAATATTACAACTTGGAAAGTTTAGTTGAATTTTTGTTGTGTCTATCATTCATGCATCAATTATTCTTGTTACTTTGTTAGGATATATTATTAATATAAGAAACCATCACAATCCTGCCAAAATCCAAAGTAGAGTAACATTAAAATTGAAAACAACCAGATTCTCAAGTAAAGCCAGCTTTTAATTCCATCATTCCTCTTTGTCATACGAATCACCTAGCGAAGAATAATGAGTAAATTAATAAAGGCATCTCCAACCCCACTTCAAAATGAGATTGGGGTGTATTTGAAATTCAACCTTACTTCAAATCCCACTTTAAATTTGAAAGTCGTTACAATATCACTTCAAATAAGAAATGGTATTGTAATAACTTCAAAAAAATTTTAATGATATTTTGTTTATTTTTTAAGTTTATTTTTTTCTCTTAATTAGATTGGTTGTTTATTATTTGGAGTTAAGTTGGAAAGAATTAAATAATAATAATTTGTTTTAAAGTGGAAATTTGAAGTGAAAGATTGAATAATAAACACTGTAACAACTTCAAATTATAAAGTTTGAAGTGAAAATTGATAATGTAGGGTTGGAGGTGCCCTTATACATATAAAACTTTACCAAATATGTAACACTCCTTTAACTTGGTAACAAAATTGTATAGCACTCCATACTTTTAAAAGTTTCAACCAACTCTCTGAACTTAACAAAAATGCACCACTTTACCCGTTTCAATGTCATGTGTCAACTTTTAATTTGAGAAAGAAAAATTAGAAAATTATATTTTTAAAAAATCAAACCAACCAAATTTCGACATTTAACGATGAGGGTAGTTAACTAAGTTGAAAGAAGCATTTGATCCTTTTGTAAATTGGGAACCGCATCTAACTTTGTTGTAAGATAAAGAATAATGATGTGTTTTGTCGTGTAAAACTTTTAACAAAGTTACTAGAAATTGTACAGAACTCAACCAAAAGAACCTTAGATTAAACTAAACCATCTCTTTCTTATTAATTGGTCAAATTTAATATCCTCCATAACTTCAGCTGATTATCAAATTAAAGCACAAGCTTCCCAACTGGATTTTCCATTAAAATGGAGTAGGATTGCCATAGCTTAGCTGTTTGAACATTAATTTAAAAAAAAACACGCATTGGATTCGTTTATATACATCTCTTAATTCACTGTTTCCCCCTCTTCCTTCTTTAATAGTCATTAAATCAACTAAATCTTGTCTTCCAATGGCGACTCAAAGTGATACGCATCTGCTAGAGGATGTATGGGCAAGCTTCATCGGAGGAGATAAAAGTGGGAAAATCAGCGACGAAAATTCAAAATCATGGCAAGAATTGCCTAGTTTAAACGGGAGAGATGGATCAATGGAGATTCTCGAAAGGCTTCCGAGTTTAGGCAGGTGGTTTTCAATGGGAGCTGAGGCCTGGGACGAACTTCTCGCCGGAATAGATATCACGGCGATCAGTAACAAAGACGAAGTAAAAGAGCAAGGAATTTCAGAAATTGGCAAAAGCTACGGAGAAATTAATTCTGCTAGAGGGGAGAAGAAGGTGGTTGAAAGGCATTACAGGGGAGTTCGCCGGCGGCCGTGGGGGAAATATGCGGCGGAGATAAGAGATTCGACGAGGAAAGGAGCTAGGGTTTGGCTAGGTACATTTGAAACAGCTGAAGAAGCAGCTTTAGCATATGATAAAGCGGCTTTGAGAATTAGAGGACAAAAGGCTTATCTAAATTTCCCAATTGAAACAGTTTCTAAGGCTATGGGGATTGAATTTGATTATTGCTCAAACTCCATTAATGGTAAATTTAACAGCTCTGCAACAGTTAGTCGAGGGAATCTTGAAGCTTCCACGTTTAACAATGGTGGAAGAAAAAGATTTTCAAGAGACTGGGAATTGAGCAATGATTATTTGCAGCCTGACTTAAAAAGAATGACCCAAGAGACTGGTTTTCCGATGAATGATTTGGATTTCGTGGAATTTCAGGATTTGGGTGCTGATTTCTTGGATAGTTTGCTTGCCTCCCTCTGATTCAAAATTGCTATTATAGAATTAAATTTAGGTATTGAATTTGGATTCTCTTGAGTTTACGCTAAAATTCTAGTATTGATTTGAATTGCCTGTTCATGTGGCATTACCATAGCAGGTTGAACAAGCCAAGTTAGTAACTTTATTCATTTCTTATATTCGCTTAGAACGTGAAAGGAACTAATCCTTAGGTGTTAGTGTGTTACATCTTTCATTACTGTGTATATTTATTGTTAGCCAAAACAGCTAACCCATATAATAAGTTTTTTTGGGATCACTCATATAAATTAGAGTCTATAGCTAGGTTTTATCACAAAATTTATTATTTTGTTTCTATTACTTGAGTTTCAGGTATGGGTTCATGCAATGAAAATAATTTATTTGGTTGTTAGAAGCATTCATATCTTATTTATTTTCGTTTAATTATGTAATCTATGGTGAGAAATTATGTTTTAATGCTTCCCTATTGTAGTTTCTCTTCATTAGACCTTGTTTGTTGGGTGGAAAAAAGAATAATGAATAGATATAAAATAATATTGCTAGCTAGCCAATAATATTTTTTTTTTGTAAATAATCGAATAATGTTAAGATTTTTTTGAAATAGATATAAAATAATAGCTACGAATCAAATACAAATATTTTTTTTTTTAAAAAAAAGAAAGATGTTAAGAGTTCATGAAATTTCATCTAAAACATGTTTGTGGATTAAAATAAGGTGCAATTCATGAAAACAAAATCATCCTAGAAAACCCTGTAAGTACACATTCATGAAAATTTTAATTACATTATTTTAATACCCTATGAGAAAACCCCATTAATGAATATGTCAACCATATTATTCTAGAACCCTTCGACAAAGTAAACTTAAAAAATCAAATTTGTTTGTAGGTTATCTTATTCAATTAATTACCAGTCTAGCTATAACGTTTCTAGTAACATATTGAATTGCTTGTATTTATGGTATTGACAAAATATTTCAAGAATGCGATAAAAATTACTCCCTCCGGTTTCTAATATTTGTCATTTTGGATTTTTTTACTTTGATTTCTAATACCTTGTTATTTTAAAATATCAATGCACTTTTTAACAAGATTTTTCAAATTTACCTTTGCATTAATTAGGAAAGAGATTAAATGTAAATTAGTTTACAAGTCGGTAATTAACAAGAGAGAGAATTTTATTATAAAGTAAAAGGGATAAATTAGTTACTCCCCCCGTCTACTAAATATTGTCGTTTTAACTAATTCACAGTTTTTAAGATAACAACTAACTAAATGAGATTATTTACTAGTTCACCATTTTATAAATGTTCTATTCAATTTTCAAGACTATTAATTTATTCAATAAAAACAATTTGACCTATAATCTTCTCTTGTTATTGGAGATTATGATATAATTATCTTGGAATTTGAATAAATTAATAGGGATAGGAATGAAAAATTTGGAAAAAAAAATATCTTGGAAATACAAAATGCCAATAAAAAAGAGACAACGAAATCCCTCTAAATTGACAATATTTAGTAGACAAAGGGAGTATTTTAATAGTGCATTTAATGTCTTATTGGTTTTGATGAAAAATCTAAAACGACAGATATTAAGAACCGGATGGAGTAGTTTGTTAATTCTCATATATATTTCGTGTTGGTGTTAGATTGTAATAGTTATTGTATAGAAATCGTTTTATTATTATTAGTCTTTATTGTATAAAAACTTAATTGACATATGGAAGGGTACTAACTAAATCAAATCTCATATATCTGTGTAGATTTATAATTCATAAACTTTAATTGCATTCTTAAATGGAAGAAAACAACAAATTCAATTTGGCTACATTCGTATAACATAATTTTATTTTGATTTCTTTCATGCAAAAATACAATCCTCCGAAAATCTGACACCCTTAACTTGAAAAATAATTAACTCTGAGCAAACATTCAGATCCAAGATTATTTCTTTTCCCCTCCGATCCCAACTTCAATTCGGGTTGTGCTGGCTTAGCAATCGACACTGTACTAGAGCTTGCACTTGGTTCTACCTTGTTTCTATTAGAAGCTACCGATGATGAAGAACTCGAACTTGGATTTATCATTAAAGAAGAATTGTTAGCAGCAATTGGATTTATCTTTAAAGAAGAATTGTTATTAGCAGCAATTGGATTTATCTTTAAAGAAGAATTGTTAGCAGCAAGTGCCACAATTTCAGAAGGGAAATTAAGGAGAGCCTTAGAGCCACGCATATTAAAAGCAGCCTTATCATAAGCCAGCGCAGCCTCCTCTGCTGTTTTAAACGTCCCTAGCCAAACACGAGCGCCATTTCTAGTCGAATCGCGAATTTCAGCCGCATATTTGCCCCATGGGCGGCGGCGTACGCCCCTGTAATGCATCTTGGCTATAGTTTTTGCCGGTAATAGCATATTGTTTGGTGTGTTAGTTTGAGGAGTTGGGTTTGGCTTAGCCTGAGATATCATATGGTAAAGAACCATATCTTGCGAGTCATTCTCATTGAATGGGAGAGGATCGGATTGAGATGTTGAAACCATGCTTAATTACTAGTACTATTTGAAAACTGAAAACGCTTTGGGGTCTAAAGAGGTGTATATAAACTTGCGAACATTATTATAAGATTGAGTTTTTTTATTTTGAGGAAAGGAAGAGGAAGTTGACAGTTGTAAGTTATTGTATTAGGTTGGGGGATAATATTCTAGAATGGCGTCAGGTTCATTTATTTGACATTCTTGTCTTTGACTTTTCTACATTTTCTTTTTTCTTAAAACAATTTTTTAACCAAGAAGAGTAGTATTTCTTTTCATTAGCCTCCACATCCTATTAGGTATAATAGGAAACTAATGCTACGATTCCCATTTTCCCAGAATGGGGAATGAATATATAGTATATCCTTAAAATGGGGTTCTCTGTATATGAGGAATTTTATTTTGGGGAATGGTTATTATATTAATATTTTTTTTAGTTTTGATTTAATTTAATATGGTTAATATTTTTTTTGTTATTGGGAATATATTTGATGTAAATAAATAATAATAAAATATTATTATTTTATTGGAATCTGAAATGGGGAATTGAAAATGAGGAAGATTGTTGGAGCAAAAACACTGTAAATCTTGTAAAATGGGATTTGGAGAATGGAAAATGGAGAAAATGATTGGACATGGTCTAACAAAGTAAAGTAAGAAGGACAACTTTTAGCTTTTAAAAAAAATCATGTGATTACAACCTTTATTTTTTTATTTTGAAGATAAAAATTCATGAACAACAATTAATCAGTTACTTTATTAAAAATCAATAACAACAGCTATATCAAACTAAACATATTAAAAAACTCAGTATATATACTATACACGTGAAGTTAAGCAGAGTTGAGGAGTATACATATGAAAAACAAATTCAATTGTGTACAAGTAGTGGGATAGTCTAGCTAGTCTTAGCTTCAAACTTTGATTTTGAGAAATTTATTTTTTCTTAATAAATTTAGATCATAGTTAATTAATGGATAGTTTATAAATATATGATAAGGTGTCAAAAAAATTTTGGATAATACTTCATTTATTATCTAATGATTGTTATGAAAAACTAATATTAAATTTATATTACTTAAAAAGAACTACAAATAAGCAGGGTTCTTTTATAATATAAATAAGCAAGGTTAATAAAAAAAACATCTCTGTGTGCCTATGTATCAATTATTGGATTCAGTAATTTCTTTTCTTCAGTAATTGGATTATGCATACTCATAATGTCTCGTATTTTTTTAAAAAAATTGTCCTATAATCTCTTCGAAAGTGCAGACATTTAAAGTGTTTGGTTGTAGGCTAACTGTAACCATTAATGGGAGACTCCTAGTTTCATTAGCAATCATAATCATCAACTAGACTATATGACTAAAACTATAGACAATATGTTCAGTAGCCAAATAGGCATATTGGAGAACATAATTCAAGTCAAAAAGTTGTCGCTGCAATTCAAAGAAATTGACGTGATAATGTAAATAAATAATAAAAATAACATTTGGTTGTAAAGTTAATTGATTTGTGGCTGCCTTAGGTACAGAAAGACCCTTTCTAGATAAAAGAAAATCTAAGCACGTATATGAGCTCATCAAATTCGTCAGCTTTTGCTCTGAAATTGATAAAATAACCAAAGTCTTTTATATATAATTATTTATTCTTTTACATTTTATAGAGTTGATACAAAAGAGAGAATTGTCTTAATTTGAGATTAAATGTGCACGTGTTTTGACTAAAGATTAAAGAAAATACGTTTTCAGTGTGTATATACCAAGATACAATTCTGCAAATTAAGGATCTGAACTTTTAATAAAAAGTTTTATTGACTGAAGTGAAATTTAGTTTCTATATTATTAGGAAATTACATACTCCCTAGTTCCATAAGTTTTAGAGGGAGTTTTGTTTTTTCATTTGTTTTTCTTTTTCACTCTTCAATATAAATTTTTCTAATTTTCAAGAAAAACAAACATAATTACATTTCAATATTCTAAAACGTCAATTAATTAAAAGGTAATATAGTATTTCTATTGTATGTTCATTATTTCAATGAGGTCAAAGATTTATCATTCTTTGGCTTTGGATTATAATAAACTAACGTAAAACGACTCATTAATATATGTGCACTTCTTCTATTGTGAAGTCACGGATAATTATTGCAACTCAACTCCTAAATCAATTGGAAGCCTTCTCTTTATTATTAGGGCAAAGTTGCGTGCACCCAACCACCCTTACCCTGCTTGTACGGGAGCTTTGATAGGCAATTGACATTATGTTATTGTTGTATAATATTTATACAGTGTATAAAATTGCTTTCAGAAACCTGTGAAATTATGAAAAACATTGAACCTATGAAAATGAAGGGAGCATTGTGGTAATAAACGTTAAAAAATTATTTGACAATTTTCTTACAAATGGATAGAGGTGTTCCTTTTCCTAAATCCAAGGGGAAAATCATGGACATTATAAATTTCATAAAATGCTTTTACGTTTTTTATCTATTCTGAAGAGTATCTAATAATAGGTAAAATCGATGTAGGAAAAGATATCCTAGCAATATCATTCATATAACAGTAAAGCTAACACATCTCTCACTAACTCATCGAACACATGAACTCCCCCACAGGGAAGAAAATTGTCACCAATTAAAAGTCTGATCATATTATATGTCTCATATTATGCACCTCATTCAACTTTTGTCATGTGATATATATAATCCTAGTCAGTTAACTGTTACATACTAAATGTTTCGCCTAGCATATGTGCAGTTTTAGCTCGATTTTACAAAGTACTTGCTTAGGAGAGAATTAAGTAAGCCTTATTGAAATAATGCTTGGCTAAGTATATAAATGAAGGAAGCAAGAGAATAATGTGTCACAGAAGTTTGTTTTATTACACAAGAAGCTTCTACAAAAAGAAGTTACAAGAGTGCTATGCTACTTGGCATATGACACTTGATTTTGGATCACTTGGATGAAATGAGAGAGGAGGTGGTTATTTACACTAATCCCACCTCACCAACATGTGGCTATTATTTACTTAGCATTTTCTAGGAATATTTTAGCCTAGAAATGCCTAAAATATCATCGAAGGGTGGTTTGAAGTGTCTAGAATGGTTCTAGATACATTCTTCCAATATTCTTGAAGTTATAACTCCTTTCGCGGCTTTTCTGGACCTTTCTGGCAACATTTTGGTTGGGCTCCCCCTAGGCTTGCTTTCTCACCTAGAATCAGTTTGTCCCGTATATATTTGTGATCTCTTCATATTTTCTCACATAATCTTTTGCTCACACATTGTCAAACATCTTGCGTACCTTTACATGTATTTTCTCCCCAATCTGAATTCGTGACTGGCTATTTTGCTTTCTCCAAGTGCGAGTGTTCTCCTTGGCACGTCACATTGCTTCGATTTATTCTCGTGATTCCTTGCAATGCCTTGCTGCCCGTTTTCACTGTCTTGACTGTCTGGCACATGTGTTGCGATGTTTTGAGGAGTAAGAGTTGCAACCCGTAACATAACGCTCCTTTAACGTTCATGTTACCGTCTCTAATCTAGATAACTCTTTCTCTTTCTCCTCAACCCCCCATTCCTGCTGATTAAGCTTCAATTCTGATTTGCAATTTTTACTGGCTTTTCTTTTGGTTCTAAAATCTACAATACTTTCAATTTTGTGATTACAATTAACTTTTTCTTCCA
This sequence comes from Euphorbia schlechtendalii, assembly GCA_949673415.1. Classification (NCBI taxonomy): domain Eukaryota; kingdom Viridiplantae; phylum Streptophyta; class Magnoliopsida; order Malpighiales; family Euphorbiaceae; genus Euphorbia; species Euphorbia schlechtendalii. Next base: position 10,543 of record CATIWQ010281795.1, on the reverse strand, counting down.
ATTTCAGTTACGGAATGGAATCAAGGTTACTTTTGATATACAAGATTTGATAGTTGACAAAATCAAATCTGCTAAGCCTCATAATTTCCTAGACAAATCCAATTAATTTAGTTCCGGCAACCAATACAATAATGAGAAAATATAATCCATAAACAGTTTAGCAACTGCTATGGCCTCTGATTTTGCAGAAACTGATTGAAGGATTAACAATTAAACAATGATGACCAAAGTAGGTGTGGTTGCTTATATAACTGCTAATTGGGATATTCAATTAGCTAAATAGCTGATGAATTGGGTATCAAGCAAGCGGCTTTAGTGCCTTTGGTAGCTAAGAAAAATTGTCCATAAATCTCCATGATTGTACGCCTATTGATTGAGGAATAATTGATTCTGATGAATTGGATATTAAGGGTCTGTTTGACATTGTTTTTAAAGCTGTTATCCCAATAAGTTGCTGTCAGGTCTAGGGGCTGACTAATTTCTTACTTTGTAAATAACAGGGAAATAAAAGAAGAACTGAAAGGAATAAACTAGAATTTAGGAATGGAAATATGCAATAAGGAAATTAGGGCAAGAAAAGGAAAGACAATAGAAATTGAAAATGAAAGGAAATATTGAATATTCTCATTGATTAGATAATGATTAGCTATAACCTGAGGTGAATATATACCCCTTACAGCTAACTGCTAATAGGGGTCCACTGGTAGATAGTGCCAAAACAGCAAGCAGAATAATAGTACTACTAAGGATAAGAACAAATGGCTGACTCAGCCTTAATTGAAAAGATTAAAATAACCTACAGAAACTAGCTAGGCTATTCAATACTGGTATTACTAAATACCGGTAACCAACTTAACTGAATTAACTTCCTATCTTCTTTCTCCTATACTTGACAATACCCCCTCCTCTAGCACATTCTTGTCCCCAAGAATGAAAGAATTCAGGGAATTGCCTATTAATATAGTCAATGTCCTCCCATGTTGCATCAATGGAAGGTAGCCCTTTCCACTGGATGAGTAGCTGCTAGACAGGTTTTCCGTCGATCTCCACATGCCTCCTATTTACCACTGATGCTGGTTATATTGGTAGTGGCCCATTTTTGAGAGGTGGCAAGGTAGGCAAGGTAACTGCTACCAAATATGGTTTCTTTTTAAGGAGTGATACATGAAAAGTTGGGTGAATTTTTTAAGTTGGTGGCAACTGTAGCTTGTAAGCTACTTTCCCTATCTTTTGTATCACTTGAAAGGGACCATAGTACCTGGCTGAGAGTTTCTGGGACTGTCTTACTGAAATTGACTTTTGCCTGTAAGGTTACAGCTTTAGAAAAACCCAATCACGAACTTGGAATTCTCTGTCACTCCTTTTTTTATCTGCGAATTGCTTCATCCTATTTTGAGCCTTCGACATAGCCTCTTTGAACACAAAATTCATCTCTTCTCTAGTTTTTAGCATGTCCTCTATAGCAGCTACAGTTGTTGCTTGATTTGGCAGAACTGGAAGCCTAGGTTTAACCCCATAAAGCACTTGAAATGGTGTCATATTAATGGCACTATGATGTGAACTTTTGTACCAGTATTCTGCTAAGTCCAGCCATTGAGCCCACTTCTTTGGTTGATGAAAACATAAGCTTCGGAGGTAGTTTTCCATGCATTGATTTAGCCTTTCCGTCTGTCCATCTGATTGGGCATGGTACGCACTGTTAAATAATAGCCTAGTACCCAACAACTTCATTAGTTCTTTCCAAAACAGCCCTGTGAATATCTTATCTCTGTCTGAAACTATCGTTCTTAGCATGCCATGCAGTTTGAAAATTGTGCTAAGGAATGCTTGAGCAACCTTTGCGGTTGTAAATAGGTGAGTTAATGGAATGAAGTGAGCATATTTCATGAGTCTGTCAATTACCACTAATATAGTGTCAAACCCATTAGATTTTGGCAGCCCTTCCACAAAGTCAATTGAGATGTCTTGCCATGATGAGTCTGGAATTTGTAGTGGCTATAATAATCCAAGGACTGAGCAATTCTCTGACTTACACCTCAAGCACACTTCACATTTACTTATCCATTCGATCACCCAATCCTGCATTTTAGGCTAAAAGAAATGTTGTTGCAGCCTAGAAAGGGTTCCCTTAACTCCAGAGTACCCTCCAATAGGTGAATTGTAAAGGGCCTGCACTACTTTCTTCCTTAACTCAGTTTTGCTACCAACATAGATTCTATGTTTGTAATATATGACCCCATTTTGAAGCAAGTAGTGTCCTTTGGCCTGAGATGTTACAGCCAATTCAATGATAAACTTAGTGGCTTCTTCATCACCCTCATTGGAAGCTTGAACCTCTTGCATCCAATTGGGAACCACAATCGAGATTGCCCAAATCTTGCTCTCCTCATCTTCTAGCTGTCTTGACAAAGCATCAGCAACTCTGTTTTCAGTACCTCTCTTATACTGAATTATGTATTGAAGGCCAAGTAATTTAGTAACCCCCTTTTGCTGAATTACTATGTGAAGCCTCTGCTCTGGAAGGTGTTTGAGACTTTGGTGATCTGTTCTTATGATAAATGGTGCAGCCTCCAAGTATGACCTCCAAATTGTGACTACATGGATTAAGGACAGCAGCTCTCACTCGTATGTAGATAACCTTTGATTTCTCGGATAAAGTGGCTTTGACAAGTAGCATAGAGGTCTGTTCTTTTGCATTAATACAGCCCCAATCCCCACTTGACTAGCATCGCATTCCAGAATGAATGGCTATGAAAAATCTGGCATAGCAAGCACAGGGTGTGACTCATTATATGTTTCAGTTTAGTAAAAGCCTCCCTGGCTTCTACGATCCACTTAAATTGATCCTTCTTCAACATATCAGTAAGCGGTCTGCATATCTCTCCATATCCCTTCACAAATCTCCTGTAATAGCCTGTGAGTCCCAAGAATCCTCTTAGCCCTTTCAATGTCATAGGTAATGGCTAATCTACCATGGCTGAAATCTTGGTAGGATCAGTGGCAACACCTGCTTCTGATATAATATGGCCTAAGTAAGCTATTTGCTTCACCCTGAATTCACATTTGGACTATTTGGCATAAAGTTATGCTCACTAAGTAGTTGGAAAACTTTCTCTAGATGCGTCAAATGCTCTTCCAAGCTGGAACTACAGATTAAAATGTCATCAAAGAAAACTAGGATGAATTTTCTTAGATAAGGTTTGAAGATGTGATTCATTAAGGCCTGAAAAGTTGCTAGGTCATTAGTTAAGCCAAAAGGCATAACTAGGAATTCATAATGGCTCGAATGTGTTTTGAAGGCTGTTTTAAAAATGTCTGGCTCAAACATCCTGATTTGATGATAGCTGCCCTGAGATCTATCTTTGAGAATATGACAGCCCATGAAGCTCATCAATCAACTCTTGTATTATTGGCATCGGAAACTTATCTTTCACTATGGCCTTGATGAGTTCCCTATAATCAACACAAAATCGCCAGCTTCCATCTTTCTTTTTAACCAATAACACCGGTGAAGCAAAAGGGCTAGTACTAGGTCGTATAACACCTTCTCTCAACATTTCTTCTACTATCCATTCAATTTCATCCTTTTGATAATGAGAGTATCTATAGGGTCTGGTGTTAATTGGTTCAATATTTGCTTTTAGTGGGATGGCATGATCATTAGTTCTTTGAGGTGGCAGTGTGGTGGGGCTTTGAAACACATGGCTATATGGTTCAAGCAACATTTGCATGTTTGGGTGAGTTTCAAGGCTATTTTTCGAGGCTAGTTCATTTGTATATGAATTTGGGATAATAACTTCAGTTTCTATTGTAGCTATCATTACAAGAAATCTACTAGTGATACCTTTCTAAACCTTGTTAATCAGTTTACTCACAAACTTCATAGACATCATTTTAAGTACCATAGCTTCCTTCATCCCCTTAAGATCCACTTGCTTCCCATCCTTCTGCACCAGCAATCAATTCTCCCCAAAGTCAAAGGTGACTGGGGAGTGGTGTCTCATCCAATCCACACCTAAAATCAGGTCATAGTCACCTAGTCTTAGGACCTTTAATGTAAATTGAAACTTTGAGTTGTGCATATTCCAATTGCAATCCTGGCATTTGTCAGTTACTATCAATTGTTTGCCATCTGGTACAGTAACTGGCACAGGTTTCACTGATACTAATGGTAGCTTAGCTTCTTTAGCTAACTTGCAATCTATGAAGCTATGAGTTGATCCACTATCTATAAGAATCATAACAGCCTGTTTATTCAAGGTACCTTTGAGTTTCATAGTTATGTCTGTGAGACCTCCATCCAATGCATTGATCGATAGTTGAATCTGCTCTTCCTCCACTATTTCCTGCTCTCCTGTCACTTCTTCTACCATTTCAGGCTCTTCCTCCTCTAGCTCATCCTCTCCGACCATTACCAATAATTTCTTACATTGGTGGCCAGGATGGTACTTGTCCCCACACTTCCAGTAAGCCTCTGGTGTTTTTTTGAATGTATTTTGGTTAGGTTATGAGTTTGGTTTAGTTTCTTCTTATTTAGAGTGGGTAGGGGTAGAATTTTTGGTTGTTTGTTGAGTTGTAGGCCATTGTTTACTAGGATAGGTAGATTTGAATAGGGGTTTAGGTTTCACCATTTCTACAAGGTTCTTAACGATTGTTTCCTGGTATTTGGCTTGTTTAATAGCAACGAACAAGTCAGGAGATTCCTGAGCTATTACTGCTACTCTCAACTCAGGTTTAAGCCCTTGTACGAAACACTTCACATAGTAGGCTAGAGTAAGTTCAGGGTGAACCTTTTCCAGCTTGAGTTTAGCCTCCTCAAATGCTTCCTGATACTGTAAAATAGTAGTGGACTGCCTTAGTTGTGCCATCTGCTCTACAGCATCTGTGATTTCAGTAGGTTGAAACCTTTTCTCCACTTCTCTTCTAAAATCCTCCCACCCAATAAAAGGATAGTTAAGTCTCTAGTTCATGAACCATTTCTCTGCTCTCCCAAACAAATAAAGCCCAGCCAACTCCACTTTCCTTTCTTCTAGCACTTCGATTATTTGAAAATACCTAGCACATTTTCTAGTCCAAAGATCTACGTCATCTCCATTAAAATTAGGTAACTCGCACTTGGGCAATAGTTTTTGCAAGTAAGGAGCTCTTTGTTTTTGTCCATCATATCCTGTGCCAAATAGCCTTGCATCCGGAGCAAGCGGACGGTTAGGTGGTGTTCTTAGGAAGTGGGTTGGGTGTGGCGGAATAGGTCTGTCAAGGTTGTATATTGAGTTTGGGGTGGGGTGGTTAGTGTAGTTAGAGGAACCGGCTCTGTATTGGGGATTTTGCATCAGGTCTGTTTGCAGGCCAATGTGGGGGTTTTGGTTAGGGGATTCAAAGCCCGGGGGAGCCATGATAGTGCTAGTGGTTCTGGATTGGGAAGGGTTTTGAGTCCCTGGGTTTTCAGCAACCTCCTTGCCTTTAGAAAACCTCATGAATGCATCCTTGAGCTCCTTCAAATCCTCAGCTATGTCCACCTGGCTTCTTTTCATCTCTGTGACCTCTTTCCTTACTTCTACAACATTTTTTTCCAGATTTTCTTGAGCCATTCCCAGCCTCCCGAATAGTTTTGCATTCCTTTCATCTCTACCAATAATCCTTCCTTCCCTAGAGTTGAAATTTTCTATCAAGGCTTTGACTTTTTCTTCAAGTGACTCCATGATTCTCTTAGCTGTGGGTTTTTTATTTTAGTTTTTAACCATGAAATGGTCGGAGGACCAAGGCTTTGATTACCAGTTGTCAGGTCTAGGGGTTGACTGATTTCTTACTTTGTAAATAACAAGGAAATAAAAGAAGAACTGAAAGGAATAAACTGGAATTTAGGAATGGAAATATGCAATAAGGAAATTAGGGCAGGAAAAGGAAAGACAATAGAAATTGAAAATGAAAGGAAATACTGAATATTCTCATTGATTAGATAATGATTAGCTATAGCCTGAGGTGAATATATACCCCTTACAGCTAACGGCTAATAGGGGACCACTAGCAGATAGTGCCAAAACAGCAAGCAAAATAATAGTACTACTAAGGATAAGAACAAATGGCTGACTCAGCCTTAATTGAAAAGACTAAAATAACATACAGCAACTAGCTAGGCTATTGAATACTGATATTACTAAATACCGGTAACTAACTTAACTGAATTAACCTCCTGTCTTCTTTCTCCTATACTTGACAGTTGCTCTCACAAACTTTTTATGAAACTACATATTTTGGCTTTGAGCAACACATTTGGTCTTTCATGCTATTTAATTAGGAACTGTCTGACTTATTTTTTTCCAAAATCAACTCTGCTGCTTATAGGAAAAGTTTAAAAATTGAGCTTTTCAGAAAAGTAGCTTGGGAAAGCACAGCCAAACTAGCCTAAGCAAGCTGCTCCTAATGCCCTGCATTTGTAGCTAAAAAATTTGCCATAAATCTCCATTATTCAAAGCTTATTGATTGAGGAATGATTGTTTGTGGTGGTACAAAATTTAACCTCTATTTCCTGTCTAGAGGTCCATTTGGCATAGTTGATTTTGGAATTGAAAGAATTGTTGATTTGGAATACAATGGAACTGATCATTAAAAAATACTGGAACAAAAAGAAAATCCAGCAACAATTGTAAAAATCAGAAATGCATTTAAAATTAGCAAGAATAGTTGGTTGAGGAGAAGAGAAAGATTTATAGAGATGAGAGATGGTGACGTTAAATGAGTGTTGGTTGGCTGGATCATAAATGCTACATGAAAAATGTTGAATGAGGTACGTAACAAACGATATTTAATTTGGAACAATTGGTTTTTTCCGATTAAAAGCAAGAATTGCAAGTTTTAATCAATCCAACACTATCAATTTTATCTTTTAATCTAACATATGAACTCTCATTCATTTATGGTAATCATGTATATTAAGCGTATCTTAATTAGTCAACGGGTACTTAAAAGTATAGATTAAGCTTCTCATAGGTAATTTTGTAACTATATGTATTTAACTTTTGATTAATGAGCTAATCTATGTTTCAGAAATCGCAAGCTTCGAAGGCCCAAGGCGGCCCATCATGCTCTCATAGGTCCAAGATGCTAATGGTTCAAAGCCCGCCAACATTAGGTTCAGAAGCCTGTCTCCTAAGTCAAATATCCTACAAATAACTTTCCCTTTTGTCCTGGAGGTTGGACTGGACCTGGTTATCTTTTACAAACAGCGAACGTACAAATCCCTTTTTGCAGCCACTTATATGAAATTAAATTTTGTTGAGTTATTATTACTATTAAATACAAATTTTCTTTTGAAGTATGAATATATACGAGTAAAGGAGATGGATCTTATTAAATATTCCAAAATTTTAAATAATGTTAGATTCATTATAAAATCAGTATATTGGTTTAAAAGGGTCTCCAAGTCAAAAAGTCAATAACAAGTTCACTAGAAGACATTTATCCATCAATGGGCCAAACCCGACCTCAACCCAACATACAAAGGACACATTTATGTCAGCTTTCTCACCTTCATCATTATATATGGCACACAACATGTGTGATAACTAATTCTCTCCATCATTACATACACATTTCCTTTCAGGGAAGTTGACTTAGACATTAGAAAGAGACTGTGTGGATAACCCGGCCTAACCCCTCTAAACCTCTTACTTTGTCTTGCATATTTTCCAATTTGGACCTCGTGATACCAAAACAATAACACTATATGATATATTATTGTAGGACGTTACGTTAGTACAAATGTTAATGTGATATTATTGTCGCTATTAAAAAAGAATTGATTCAAACTTCTTAATTTTGATTTTATGATTCAATTGTATTAATGTTAAACAAGATGTTCTATCTTTTCTAACAAATACGTCTATTGGAGACAAAGGATGCATTAATCAATAACTAGAAAAAATTTCAGAATTTTTCTTATGAAATTGTTCGTAATAAGAAATGAAATTTGTAAAAAGGAATATTGTTTTAAATCAATTACACTGTAGTTTTCGTTCTATGTTATGAACAATCCAACTTTACTTATGTTGTAAATTATTTGACCGCTTGCACCAACTCAGTTGCATATTTTGGTGCACTAAAATTGACAACCTAGCGAAATGATAGCTACTCGTCCTCTATTTAAACATTTCTTCCATAAAAGAGAAGAAGCATGTGTGCCAAAAAGAAGCATTAAATAAGCACGTTGGTTAATAAGTACAGTGCACGTTTGCATTAAGTGACTGATGTTTTAGCGCATTTGTAGCTTTGCAACGCACAAATACCCATTACGTGTTTCCTTCCATTAATACTCCTTTCTTTATTTTAATCATTCTTGTCTCTTTACTTCTATACTCCTTCCTTTTCTTTTTCTTTAATAATTTAAACAATTTATATATTTTGATTTGCTTGGTTTCCTTAATCTTTATTGTAATTGAGATTAGTTTATAGGTATAACGGCAAAATAATTTGATTAAAAGGTATCTTTGTCTTAGTTATATACCTGTTCGTCGGCCGGGCCGGATCTGGCTTGGCGTACTTTTTACTAAAAATATTAACTCAAGCCATACTTTAGAATTTTGGACTCGGGACGGGTTCGGGCCGAGCTTACAAGGTCATTCCCAAGCCTATGAATATTTTTTTGTTATAAAATTTTCTATTAAATTAAATAAAAAATATAAAATAAATCAAAAAAATTTTTAAATTTTATACATAATTACATTATTTATTTAATTTTTTAATATTCAGTAACATTTATTGTAATCAAGTATACAAATGTAGTAGGATAAATATAAAATCTTAAAATAATTATAAATAATTAATGTATAAATATATAATAAATAAATAAAATTATTCACCGGGTCAGGCTCGGGTATTTAAATAAAAACCAAACTTGGCCCATAAAATTTCGGGCTTTGACTGGCTTGGACCAGACTTTTTAAAAAATGAGCGTCCAAGCTCGATCTGTTAAAGTGGGCTCAGGCCAGGTCAGGCGTGTAGCCCGGTCCGCGAACAGGTCTAGTTACATCCTCCCTAATTTTTCTTACATAATGTCGGTGCTTTGCCAAAACAATTTTTTTTAATAAAATTAGCTTATTTGGAATTTTCAATTGTTATATTTTCTAAGTAGTCTAATATTTGCAGCTATGTAATGTGTCTGGAATAATTGCTATATATCACTACAAAAAAAAAATATTGCTAAAAATTTAAGCAGTAACAATATAGCTGTTACATAATATTGTTATAAGTGCTTATATATTAAAATTATTTGATACAATTAATATGAAATTTATAGCAACAATTAGGTTCACGATTTGTTCGATGACCCTCTCTTAATAACATTTTTCACATTTGAGTGTTTTTTAGAAATAATGTGACAAAGTTTCGTTTATATTCTCTCTCGGTCTACCTATTGATGAGTTAGTCCGAAATAGATATATATCGGTGCTGATTAACTTATTTGGAATTTTCAATTGTTATATTTTCTAAGTAGGCTAATATTTGCACCTATGTAATGGGTCTGAAACATTTGCTATATATCACTACAAAAAAAAATATTGCTAAAATTTTAAGCAGTAACAAGATAGCTGTTACATAATAATTTTATAACAACGTGCTTATATATTAAAATTATTTGATACAATTAATATGAAATTTATAGCAACAATTAGGTTCATGATTTTGTTGGATGACCATTTTTAATAACATTTTTTTACATTTGAGTGTTTTTTTAGAAATAAGGTGAAATATCAATTTTGTTGATTATGAGGTTTGAACCTACAACCACGTATTTTATGAATTTTTTTAAGGGTGATAATGATTTAATCAAACATGTCTTGTAATTAAATTAGGGTTAGACTATATTGACACAATGAGAATTGACACGTACGACACATTTGTATTTTCCACCGTTGATCACTTCTTGATCTAACAGTCTCAAATTATCGTTTGAGTTCAGGATTTCCTTACTCTCTATTTAATTAAATTTCAATATCTCTTTGGTTTCCTCCAATGTATTGGCTTTACAGAAAATTAATTTATGAAGCAGGTGAATTATCAACTATAATCAGTTCCTTGTTTTGATTAATCCCAAACATACTACAATCAAAACTTTAATTGAATGAAAAGGTTCCTTCAACAATTCATTCCCCTTTTACATACAGACAAAACAACCAGTTCGTTCAACAAGTTCAACTCTTTTCTGCTTAAAAACAGTCTTTTAATTACTCAGGATTATGCCAGAATATTTTGAGGAGTTATGAGAAGGATAATGGAAATCGAAATTAAATTAAATACATAATTAAAGTGGAAAAAATGAAATGAAAGGAAAGGGAAAACCCTGAAATGTAACTGTCTATAAACCGTCAAATTAAGAAGTGATCAACTTTCATAAAAAAAGAAGTGATCAACTTGAGAAGAGAGTTAAGGAGAAAGAAGAGTTGGTTTTGAATCTTACATCGAGTGATATTCCGCGTCCTCTTACGGCTGCCAATGCTTCCCATCTTGCTGCGGAAAAGAATATTCTTCTTCTCCTTCGACGCAATCT
>CATIWQ010281775.1:0-30935 GCA_949673415.1 Euphorbia schlechtendalii | reverse complement strand
TTTATGATATTCCATTGTGGCCTAAACCAATATCACCTATGTCTATTAGGTGTGATAATGAAGCTGCCTTGGCCAATGCTTATAGACAAGTATACAAGGGCAGATCTAGACATTTAAGTGTTAGACATAGCATGATTCGGGAACGTATCATACAAGGTGTCATATCACTAGAGTTTGTAAAAACCGAGCATAATTTAGCTGATAATTTAACTAAAGGGTTAAGATGAGATCTTATGCACAAATCGACTAAGGGGATGGGATTAAAGTCCATCTGAAATCTCTCAAGTTGAGATACCCAATTCACATCTAATATGACATTAGCTGTAGAATTCAATGAGGAAAGCTTAACGTTTGGAGATTGAAACACATTAGTAATATCACCCCAAGGTATGTGTTCAGACCTGCAAGATTATAATGGAGGTTGAAGTTTAACATCTTAATAGCTCTTTTGAAAAATTGCATATGCAGGTGTAAGAGTAAAAGTGCTACCTATATGAGCATGAAGTTTAGCCACTTCAATAAGTAAGGACTTGACTTTGATATGCTTATGAAGGTTAAGGACACAAGGCTAGTTAAAGATAGTGTCAAGTTAGAACTTTTAGAATTTTGATTTATGTGTAGATTATCTTCATGTATTCATAATGAATAACTAAGGTTCAATCCATAGTGACACCTTGGTATTAGAATATTTGGAAAGTGTAATGTGCTAAGATGGAATTCAATCATAATGATATTTCATTTATGCATGAGTTTGTGATTTTGTTTAGTTAATCAAGGATTGCACTAAAATGGGGGAGGAATGTTAGTATTTTAGTGTAATTGGATTGACTATTTTTTACCAAATTAGGAGAGTGCAAAGTGCACACTTGTTCAGAGTGCACACTTGATCGAACAAATTAGGAGAGTGCAGAGTGAACACTTGTTCGAGTACGGTTATGATTTAGGAGGTACGGGGGCAGCGCCCCAGGTCAGCTCAAAAATTTTTTATTCCTGAACAAACGCACCCTTTGAAAATTCATCAGAAAAATGAATTTTTGGACCGAAACAGTGTGTCGATTAGACACAACTGAAACTCAAAAAAAACATGTCCTTTAGACATGGCAGCTACTCGAAACAACATGTCTATTGACATTTTGGTTATTTATATCACCAGAAGTGAAATTGGTTAACACACAGAAAAATTCAGTTGTATTTTTCACAGTAAACATCAAATTCTAGTTCTTAACATACTTTCTAATTTTATCCAATTGAAAGTTGGGTGAACCGACCAAATAAATTTCAATCTGAAAGTGTTATTTGTGACTTCAGAATTATCCAGGAAATTCCCTAGATTCCTACAAGTTTTCTCCATAAACTCCATCATCACATTTTTTAAGCTAGGTTGCTTAGGTTCAAAAACAGTTGGAACTTGCTGAAAGTTGCACTGAGGTTGCTGGAATGGTTGACAATATTGCTCAAATAAAAATTGAGGTTGTTTATGATCATAAATAGCACTCTGAAGTTGTTGGAATGAAAAATAAGGTTGAGGAAAAAGGGACTGAGATTGTTGGAATGCCATTGGAGATTGTCTGGTAGGACATTGAGGTTGATGGAATAAATGTTGAGGTTGCTCCATAAGTTGGTAAATAGGTATCCCCATTTGATAAACTTATTGGGATAATGCCTCAACTTTCTTTGAAAGTTGTTGAACAACATCAACTCCTGAATCATTAGAATGTTTTATCTCCGCATGCCATTTGCAATTAGTGTTCGCCACTTTCTTGATAAGGGAAAAGATTGCTTTGGGCTCCATTTCTTTTAGGTCACCATTTGAAAGGGTTTCAAGTCGAATTTTATAATCATTGGTTAGTCCATTGTAAATTATTTGCATCTGCATCCACATGGGTAAACCGTGGTTTGGTACCTTTCTTAGTAGCTCTTTGAATCTCTCCCAAGCTTGCTGGAGTGATTCATTTTTAGATTGTATAAACTTGGAAATTTTATTTCTCATTATGGCAACCTTGGATGGTGGAAAAAAATTTATCTAGAATTCTGCAATCATCTTCTCCCAAGTTGTGATTGAACCCGGTTGTAACTATTTGAACCATGATCTGGCCTTATCTTATAATGAGAAAGGGAACAACTTTAATCTAAGAATTTTATTACAAACACCATGATTAGAATTAAAAAGATTGCAAATCATAAGAAAATCATAAAGATGCTCATTAGGGTCCTCATTGGGCAATCCTTTGAACTGAACATTTAATTGGACCAATTTGATCATGGAGGATTGATTTGAACGAAATTCTCTTCTTCATTTGGCATCACTATGCATGAAATATGTCCCATTGAAGAAGGTATGCAAAATTCCTTGAGTTTTAGTATGGGCAGAAGGTCTCCTCAATCTGCCATCTCACTCGAAGATTGCTTAAGTTGCTATGTTGCTTGCTCAAAAGCTTGCTGGATAAGATTTTCCTTTATCATCAGGTTGCATTCTTAGAATATAACAACTACACAAGCAAGCCATTAAGGGATGCTCCTGGTTCTTCCTCTCCTTTATTCCAACATTTTTAAGTGCATAGACCTAAAGTATCCTACCTACTTTTCATGTAACTAAGCATGGCATACCATCTTGCCACTTAGCACTTTAAGGTTTTTACCATGGGAGTTATCCACTTACAGACTAGACCTTAAGCATTTAGTTCAAGTTAACATCTGAAATAAATTCCAGATCTTTAGAAATAGTTTAGTATCCTCTCAGTGCGTGTAAACTTAGGTGATTATTAAGAGGCCTAAGGTTGCTAGTGATTACCTTTCGGTTTCTAGCTCCCCAATCCAACAGAGGTTAGCTAGATCCTTGAAACATTAAAAACAATAATAATCAATCTAATAAAAGATTCATGTTGGTTTAAAAGAGCATCTACACCACAAGACAAGCTGCCGGTAGAGCCTAGTAGCAAGCTTGTTGGGAAATTATATAATATACATAAAATAAAGTAAATATATAATAAATAATAAATAATATATATATATATATATAATAAATAAAATCATAAAAACAAAGTATAGAGAAGGTGAGCCAACCAAGGCTGCTTTACAAAGAAAAATGGGGCCCCTTATATACTACTTGGAAGAGCCTTAAGCAAGTTGTCAAGTTCACAATATATTATTAAAAAAAATATTTAGGGCCATTAGATTACTTCTTGATGGTCAAGTAAAGGCAAGTGGCAGCATGCCTAAGATCAGGTATTCCCTCCAAAAAGACTTCTTTTCCCTCTAAGAAATGATTCAACCATGGTCCAATCATAGCTAGACATGCCAGCAGCCTTGCTGAGCACTCTTTTCACACCCAATTATGGAAATCTTTAGTAAGCTTGTTAGAATTTCTAGCAACTTACAAAACATATTTAAATGCTCATAATTTCTACAATTTCACTCCAAATTAAATAATTCAAAGCCAAAATACTTATATTTTTATGGTGCTTTATCCACTTATCATGTATACATTGTGATAATCAAACAACGATTAAAAGAGTACAAAATGTTATGTATAATGGTAAGTCAAGCCACATGCCTCATCGACATTACATAATTAGACAAATGATCCCAACTAGAGTTTTCTCTATTGATTTTGTAAGATCAAAGGATAACTTAATGGATCAGCTAACCAAAGGATTAAACAAAGATGAAGTTGAAAAGGCATATAAAGGAATGGGACAAAAGCCCATGAATAACTAAGGCGTTATGTGAAGGAAAACCCAATCATGTTGACTAGAGATACCAAGATCTTTGGTTAATGGGACAACCTAATTACATAGATCTTGTGAGGTTATTGAGGCAGTAACCCCGTGTCCATTTCTTTGATGTAAATAGTGATAAAACAGGTTAAGCTTAAGTAAATGATCATGCTTTTAATGATTCTTTGTGCATCAAGGTTTGAGCAAAAGAGATTACTTATGTGAGACTGAAGTGAGATCGCTTCAAAAGAAACTAATGAGGCTTAGTTATTTTTAACATTTGTAAAACCAGAAGATGTTCATGACAACAACAAACATAACCATGAGAACCAAAATAGAGTTAGATTGATATTTGTGTGAGGTATATCATCATTTACACAATTATAAAACAATCCAAGGACATCGCGTCTACTAACTAGTCTGTAAAGTAAATATACTTTTATAAGGAAAGATTCAGGGCTTGTAATCCACCTGTCATAATCAAATGCAAATATTGATTGTATAATGCTATCACCAAATCGAGTATTCTTTTTTTATTTTCTTTTATGAGTGGAATTGTGGACATATTTTATTTGAAAGAAAATAATAATAATTAAAAGAATAATAATAATAATAATGATAATAATAATAATAATTATTATTATTAAATTAGTTTCGACAAAGGTAAATAGTCAATTAATGCCTTAGTTCGCATAAACAATTATTCCAACACGTGAAGATATGGCAAGATTTCTTGCCTTATCATGTCCATATACTTTATGTATACATATGGGCACAAATTGAATGAAAAAGATACAAAGAGAAAAGAAGTAGTTATGATATTTCATTTTTTTCATTTTCTTTTTTTCTCTCTAAGTTGGTTTCAATTGGTTTCTCAGTCATCTTGTGTTCTTTATATTCTTGATTTTCGTCCTCTGGTGATATCATATAAACTTGGTTGAGTTCGCTTAAAGTTTGTTGTTGTATCTTGGGAGATTGTTTACCATAGGGGCAAAATTATTTTAAAGAATCCGATTCGGGTCTTGGCAGATACCTCTCCATTTTCCAAGTAGAAGATTAAATTTTGTATCTCATTATTTTATATTTGATATTTATCACAATTCTTTTACTTTTACGATTTCAATATAGTTGTAATTCAAACTATTAATATTTCTTTTATTATATTTTCTCTCTTTATAAGGAATTATATATGTATCCCTAATATATTTTCTAAGATATAACAGCACTTGTGGTAAGTAAGGATGGTAATGGGTAGGATCTGGACCAGGTCCAACTTAGACCGGGTCCAGATCCGTTTGAATGTATTAGACCCAAGTCTGTTGGATCCATAATTTTGTGATCCAGTTCTAGATCCAATAGATCCGGGTCCATAAACGGATCCAAAACAGGTCCATCTAATTAAACATCAAATTCTTAGTTTTAGCTTCCATATTTGTACATACTCATTTAATTATCTTCATGCAATTATAAGTACATGGATCTCACATAATATTAACTCTCCAATATTTTCGAGGTAAACAATAAATAAAAAAATGAAATTATTCTTTAATTGCGGATCCGGGTTTCATTGTAAAATCCGAACCCGGATCCGTATCCTTTTTCTTGGACCCGGGTCTGACGGATCTGTAAAATTAAGATCTAGATCCTAAAAACCAGATCCAGATTCACGAATCCGGACCGGGTCCAGGATTCGTTGCCATCCATAGTGGTAAGCCCTTCACCCGCCACCCAAGTAAACTGACCATTTGGAAACTACAAATCCACAAATGACTGCACATGGAAACATGAAAGGAAGAGAAAATTAAAAATCCATCTAGAGATACTGAAAATCTTAATGACTTGAGAGATAAGAAAAAAATGCAACAACAATCAAACGTATTCTTCCATCACCATGTTAACATCTGATGAAGAAGGAGATAAGTTTTTAACAAATGATGGAGATGTGTTATCAAGGCCATTCTCTGATGCTGATGGAATCAAGGTATTTGAATATATTCTTAAAACACATTATTTTGATGGCTTTTTAATGTGCTCAATATAACACACGGTGTTCCTTTTGTACCTTTAACAAACTAAAAATGGCCTTTGAGGTGTACAAGTTGAAGTTAACTCATCGAGAAAATGTAAGGAGAAAGAATTGAGCGTTTGAACTGAAATCTCAAACTACAAGAGTGTTGCAGTAAGAAATTCGAGAAATGAATTAAGGACAAAGGAGAGAAAAAGATTTGATTGAGAGAAGAAAAGGAAGAGTTCTTTGATTAAAATCAGTAATGAATAGCATGATTGATATAGAGCAACAGGCCCCCTATATAACCGTTGCACCTAATCCCTCTCTCATCCAGCTTAGCTTACTCACAGCCAATGAGAAATGACCAACAATAACAAACTAAACAATACCGTTTAACTAAATCCAGAATTACAAAGCCAACGAAAATACAAATTGATAACAGAAATTGAAGGTAATTCTTCCTCGCAACATTCCTCCCGCCTTAAAAATAACCTTGCCTCAAGGGTGTATATTGAAAGCTGGGAAACACTATTGGATATCAAAAGCAAACTCCCACTTCGATCTGACCATCAGATTGAGGATGATAGGTAGAGGACTTGCTTAACTCAACCCCCTATAGCTTAAAAAGCTCATACCAGAAGGTACTGATGAAAATGGGGTCGCGATCAATCATAATTGAAGAGGGCATTCCATGAAGCTTGAAAACATGAGCAAGGAAAAACTATGCCACTCCATGGGCTGTGTATAGGTGGTTAAGACTCATAAAATGTGCATACTTGCTGAGCCTATCCACAATCACAAGAATCACCTCCTTAACATTAAACTTTAGTAAGCCCTCAATGAAGTCCATGCTCAAATCAATCTAAATGTTCTCAGGCAAAGGAAGTGGCTGAAGTAACCCAGCAGGCATGTTTGGGTCTTACTTGCAAGTTTGGTAGTTACACAATTCCGAATGTAATTGCAAACATCCCTCTCCAATCCCTTCTAGAAATAAGTCAGCTGCAAGCATTTGGTAGTGGCTAAGGTGCTTGAATAAGCACCCATAGTAGTATCATGCATCAAATGGATCAATTTCTCCCACAACTGTTGATCCTGTCCAACCACTAACCTTCCCTTTCATCACAATAATCCATTATGCTAGCTATACAAACCCCTCGCTAAGCCTTGCTATAAATCCAAGATTAATTTCTTAAGATCCACATCATTCTGCCAGCTAGCCTTTATATCATGCAACAAAGTTTGAACAGGGGTACTGATGAACAAAGCAGTCAACTCAGCTGTAGGTAAAAGAGACAAGGCATCTACTATACTATTTTCCTTTCCTTGTTTATAGGTAATCTTGAAATCGTATCCAAAAAATCAAACCATATACTTTTGCTGCTATGTAGTAGAGATGCGCTGTTCTAACATGAATTTGAGGCTTTTATGATCGATTTTGATCAAGAACTTTCTACAACATAAGTAATGATGTCATTTTTTAACAGCTTGGATAATAGCAAGTAGTTCTTTCTCATACACAGACATCCCTAAATGCCTTGCAGCCAATGCTTTACTAACATACATAATTGGATGGCCTTCCTGAAGCAAGACAGCACCAATCCCAACATCGCAAGCATCCATTTCCATAAAAAACAACTTTTCTAGGGAGGGCAGCGCAAGGATAGGAGCTGTAACAAGGGCCTACTTTAATTGTTCAAATGCAAGAGTGGATCCTTTAGTCCAAACAAACCCATCTTTCTTTAATAACTCTGTTAAAGGCATGCTGATAATGTCGTAGTGCTTTATAAACCATCTATAGTAACCGGTTAGCCCAAGGAAACCCCACAGTTGCTTCACACTAGAAGGAATTGGCCATTCCTTAACTGATTCAATCTTCCTAAAATCTGTTATAACCCCTCCCACCTAGATCACATGGCTAAGATAATCCACTTTAGCCACCCCAAAAACACACTTACTCCATTTAGAGTACAGCTGATATACCTGTAACTTAACAAAAATAGCTTGGAAATCTTACTCATGTTTTTGCAAATCACAGCTATAAACAAGGATTTCATAAAAAAATACCAATAAAAACTTCCGCAAATATGGCTTGAACACTTCATTCATCAAACTTTGGAAAGTTGCAGGTGCATTTTTCAACCCAAAAGGCATCACTGTGAATTCGTAGTGGCCCTCATGGGTTCTAAATGCGGTTTTATGAATTTCATCAGGGTGCATATTCACTTGGTGATAAGCTGAAGCAAAATCAATCTTTGAAAACTCTATGGCTGAGTGCAGCTCATCAAGTTGCTCCTCTATCACATGAATTGGGAACTTTTCCTTAATAGTTTTGCTATTCAATTAATGGTAATTGATGCACATATGCCAAGTATTATCCTTCTTCTTCACCAAAACCACGGGGGAAGAATAAGGACTGACTTTATGCTGTATGGTTCCAGAATCCAACATTTCCTGCACCATTTTCTCCACCACATCTTTTTACATTACTAAATGCTTATACGGCTTGATGTTGACTTGATTGGCTCCTTCAATAAGATGAATTCTATGCTCTTGAGCCCTAGTTGGAGGTAAGGTATTTGGTTTGTGGAATAAAAACTCAAATTCTGCCAATACAGCCCTCAATTCTAGAGGAACCTCTTCTACATTCGTGACTTTCACTGCTAGAGATACATGGATTTGTGCCAACTAGGCCTGATGGCCATTCTGTAATAGCCACATCATGTTTTGCTCAGTGATAAACTTCATTGAAGTTTGGTTATCCCTTGTAACACATGCAGATTTTTAGCCAATTGAAACTGCATGGACAATGTACTAAAACTCCAAATGATATCACCCAAAGTGGATAACCATTCCACACCCAATAGCATCTCACATCCTCCCAAGCTCATAACTAGGAAGTTGCTACAATATAGGTCACCTTGCATCTCCCATTCAAAACCAAAACATAAGGAGTTGCAACAAATCGCTTCACCATTAGCCACTATAATTTTAATTGGTTTAATTTCTTTAAGCACACATCCAATCCTTCTAGCCACTATTAGATCAATCACATTATAGGTATGGCGATATGCAAAACTCTGCCCTTGTGCTTGCCCAAGAGTCTCATAGTTTGCAACCTAAGCTCTTGTAAGGACCCCATCACATGCAAGGAAATCAGCGGAATAGCGAGAACCTCCTCTCCCTCCTACAAATAGCCTCTTCCTCCTCATCTTAGCACTCTTTGAACCAAATAGCATGCATATACTTTTTCTTACAAATGTGAGTTGGGGTAAAACATTCATCACACCAGATTCATAAATTCCTGGACCGTTTGTCAGCCATTTCAGCCTCAGTTAACCGCCTAACTTTCGGTGCAGTACTTAAAATTCCCTTCTCAGCCTGTTGTTTGGCTGCTATACCCGTGGCACCCAAGGCTTTGAGCGGAACCACTGGCTTAGAATTAGCATAGGCTTGTGCTACAGTACTATAATTCTGACGCATGCCAATCACCTTCCCTGTGTGAAGGGACATTAGGTCGGAATCTTGCATCCTAGTGAGCACGTAGGCTTGTTACAATGTCTTAGGGCCCTGCATCATAACTGGAAATCCAATTTCCCCCCTCAAACTAGTGAGAAAGTAGCTCAATATGTTCTACACAGTCAAGGTAGTCCTATGAGCACAAGAATCAAACAACTCAATGTACTCCATAACGTCACCAACTTGATTCAAATGTTTGAGCTCAACCAACGGAACCTCAAAGATCCGTTCCCCAAATTGATTCCTAAGATCCTCAACATACAACTCCCAAATAGGTACTCCTACTCTCTCCTTTGATTCAACATAATACTGATGCCGCTCTAAGGCCTTGCCATTAAAGTGCAGGGAAGTGAGAGTTGCCTTAGTATTGGTAGGGGTGCAATTGATTTTAAAAACCTACTCACATTTGAAGAGCCATCTGTTGAGATTTGTTCCATCGAAAGCTGGAAAATCAACCTTCGCAACTCTGGTTGACATCTGACAGGTTTGATCCCTGCCATTATTTAGCTCTAGGTATCCACGATTCAGAGTTATGGAAGAGCTGGAATCAGGTTTCTTACACTTTTCCTTTTAATCGAAATATAGTTTCAACCAATTTAACGTAGACGTGATCTTACTTTCCACCATTTCTTCAACCTTGAGCATGATATTCTCTTCAAACTCCTGATTCATGTTAACTTTTGTCATCAATGAAATCATGAGAAGCAGCAGGTGCTAGGAAGGCGCTTTGATACCAAATGTTGCAGTAAGAAATTCGAGAAACGAATTGAGGAGAAGGGAGAGAAATATAATTTATTGAGAGAAGGGAAGGAAGAGTTCTTTTATTAAAATCAGTAATGAATAGCATGATTGATACATAGCAACAAGCCCCCTACATAGCCGTTGCACCTAATCCTTCTCTCATCCAACTCAGCTTACTCACAGCAAATGAGAAATGACCAACAATAACAAACTAAACAATATCGTTTTACTAAATGCAGAATTACAAAGCCTACAGAAATACAAATTGATAACAAAAGTTGAAGGTAATTGATAACACACGGTGTTCCTTTTGTACCTTTAACAAACTAAAAAGGGCCTTAAAGGTGTACAACATGAAGTTAACTCATCGAGAAAATGTAAGGAGAAAGAATCGAGCGTTTGAACTAACATCTCAAACTACAAGAGACCTCATATAATTCCTTGAAGAGATTTCCAGTAGATTTTCTTGTTTAGGGATCACATGTTTGGATTGACATCTCAACTTATGAGAGAACTCGTGTAATTGTTGAAGGTTTTCTTATTTAGATTTCCTATAGATGATAATTCAACGTTGAAATCAGTGGTGGAGAACTTTCAAGAGATGAACGGCTTCACCATTATGTACATACATCTACCTTGCCTTCAAGTAGGAAATAAAAAGAGGGTGAGTTATCTACCTATGGAGGTAAGTTAAGAAATTGAAAGTGTTTCCATTTAGAAGCCTATTTGGAATTGCTTATCCTACTCTAGCAAGCAGCTTTTCGGAGCATATAAAAAATCATCTCCATAGATGAGGTAAATGTACTTTTCTATATAATAAACATGTCCTATGGGTATATTGATTTAATTAATTAAAAAAAAGAAACTACATAATCTACCGAGAAATATATAAAAACTACAAAGGGAAAACAATAGCTTTAAAGGGAGCAATACAAACCATAAAAACTTAACAACTAGAGATTTTAAACAGTAGTTCAAAATTAAGAATAAGCAACACAATCTTGAAAATCAATATAAATTTCTATAAAACTAAAACAATAGTGAGGAGGGAAACTAGATCTAGAATTGGTTTTAACTGTAGAATTATCATTATACTATATAAATTACCTAAATTAGCCAAAAACTGGGGTTAGGAACAAGGGCGGATGAATATAGGGAAGAGAATGAAAGTTAACCATTGGAGAAAGGAGGGGAGATGGTTTCTGTATAACATAGGGAAATCCTCTATAAAGTGGCGCGGCTGTGGTTGGAGTAAAGGACATGTTCATCACCTCTATCATTTACTTGTGTTATGCACAATTCAATATTCAATGAAACTTGTCCTAAAGAAAAACCATTCATTTACAACCAAAAATAGAATATAGTACAAAAGAAATCTATATAACAAGCATGGTCGTTTAATGTAAATTAGTTACAGATGTGCCTTGCATCCTTTACTACTATATTTACAAGTCATTCTAACACAATGTGTTGGTCCACGTAAGCTTTAATAATTATGCAAAGAGGGGTGAATGCAGATTAACTTGTTCTTTTTAGATTTACAAGAATGATTGCCAAGTTGTTTTTTATGCTTGATGAGTAAATTGTACTGAGTGTAACTTTAAGGTTAAAACTATAAACTACTTAGTTTTGAGTTGACTTATTTTATCTTCACGTTGTGCTAAGTAAAATTTACTCAGTTCAGAGTGGTTTTCAATTAAATAAAATAAATAGAGAGATGATGGATGAGCACAAATACTATCAAAGAAATATTAAACATATAAGGATAGAAAACACCTCAATTTGTCTTGGTTCGACACCTAGCCTACCTCCAATCCACGGATTATCTTTCCGAGCATAAATCCATTTGTGTGTCTTTCCTTTAATTAGGTGAAGAAGCCTTTGACAGCGGGTAGAACGATTATAGAAAGTACCTTCATTTTTAACTACCACTCAACTCAGTTTGGGTACCCTTTTCAAACTGACTCACTCAGATATTTGAATGAAAGATAAGAACAGAGGATTTCAACTTATAAAACGTTGAATCCTTTACAAATGATTTAGTGTAGCTAGAATTCTAAGCTTATCTGATTTCTCTCTACAAATGTATTTGAAATGATTGTTTGCTTTTGGATTGCTTGAGTTAGAATTTCGAATGCTGTGATTGCTTTAGCAGAGTTTCAGCTATAAGAAATTCAAGGTGATTCACCAAGTTGTAATCATCTCCTCCAGGCTCTATTTATAGTTGTAGAAGATTGGAAGTAGCCGTTGTAAACTTCTCATCTTGACTTGATTTTCGAAATCTCTTCTCTTTACAACTTCAAAATCTGCTAGTTTGAAACAGATTTAAAGACCTTTAGAGATAGCGATTTAGAGCATTGAGGTGTGAGATTAATCTATTAATCATTATCTCATCAATAACTCAAATATCTTCAAGAAAATCCGTTTGAGAGAGGCGTGTGAGATGCAACGTGCAGATTTGTAGTTGGTTCCTTTTGTTGGCCTTACTGTTGGCGTAAAAACAATGGAAAATAATGGATGTCAGAAGATTCCTTTTTGGACGCTAGTGAGGTAATTCCAACATTCTGTAATGAGACCTTTTGATAGTGAGGACCACATATATATCTTTTTTATTTTCAGTGCTTTTTACTTGAAAAACATCAAAAGATTATTCTATCTTCACATATGCATTTAAACATACAAGTGTCACAAGTTACTCAATTTTTAACTAAGTAAGAAACTAGTCAGCACAAGCTGAGTTATATCACATAAACTATGTAGTGTAAAACAAGTAAGCTTTTCCTACTCTAAGTTATAACTTAATTAAGTTAAACACAATTGAGTTGTTTTTCACAAAACAAACTCAAGTTATACTTTCTTAATTGAGAGTCTACTTAGTACTTAATTAATTTCACTATCCTAATAAAATTGTTATTTCAAAAACTTAAGTACTGAGAAGTACTATTAACTTGGGTTCAACGATCTCCCTCATTTAGAATAGATAACAAACTGGGTAGTAGAAGAAATTAATCAAATAATAGTTTATGGATATAAGAATACGTGATAAGTGATGTAAAACTCCCCCGTGATGATTGAACTCCTTAGTTAGCATATACTCCCCCATGTTGAGTGGATTTCCTTCAGTTAGCATCAATTCCTCCATACTTAGAGAACTTTTCTTCATCTTGGGACTTATCCTACTCATCTTTTTCTTTCTTTGCGATCTTAGTTGATTCTTGCAACAATTAAACTAATGCACAACCAACATAAATATAATTTGAAGTTAAGAAGGTCTTAACTTGGAGAAATTTTGTAATAATTCATTTAAGAAACTCAGTAAGTAGTGTCATATACTATTTTTTCCAAATAAGCAATATTACAAAAATTTCTATACTACAAACAATGATAACTATTTCCTCAAGCTGCCTTAACCTCTAACATTTTGTGAAGAAGAAGATGTAGAAATGCTATCATCTCTTGGTGAATTTCTATGTCACTGTTGCTCTGGTAGAATTTGATGTTGTGGCCTTGGATGGAGATGTGCCTTTTGATGTTGTACATGTTGGATAATCAAGATAGTAATTGAACATACATAGGTTGCAAGGTGAAAATCAAAAACTTAAAGTTAACTTGAGGATCTCCTAAGCATGCCATGATTTTTATAATCTGGGTTAAAACGTTCCATATATGCTTTTAGGGTTTATAAAACATATGAAAGAAACCTAGCATCTAAAGATCTAAGCATTACCAGTTGATGCGGGCTTGATCTCTCTTTTAGTAGTGGCGTTCCCTTTTGAGTAATTTCGATAGTACAAGCTTCCAAACTATTAGAACCTCTATGACTTGATACACATGGATCTTCATCGACCAAAACCTCGAAGAGGTAGAACCTGTCGATTAATAGCAGTTTCTAGACTACTTCTAAATCAACTCAAAAATTTGAAATGGAAAACTCACTTAAACTTTGAGCCTTCTAAAAGAACTCTTCAATTTGTTTAGAGAAACTCATGGAGGATCTCGCATAACAAAAGAAGAGGAGAGTAGAAATCAGAGAGAACAAGCTCAAAGCTTTTTGGTGTATGTAAATAATGAGAGGCTAGAAGCCTATTTATAGGGAAAAAGGGGGAGTGATAGACTCCCCCTAAAACTCTACATGGGATGGGATAAATCCCATCCAATGTATAGTGGGTTAACCTCATGGGTATGGATACCCGCGGTTACCGCAAGGCAAGCATTAGTGGGCTTGTCTTATACTGCAAGCTGCGGCTTGCGGGCTTTCCCGCAAGCCTAGCTTGTGGGCTTCCACTCTTGGGCCTGTAGCCCGCTAGAGCACGCGGACTATCCCCACGTACTAGTAGCCCATTAGCTCGCAGGACAGTCGTGCAGGCCTCACTTTGAACAACCCATGTTCGGTTTGGGGCCCACTCGCAACGTGACAAATTTCTTTCTCACTTCTTGTAACCTTTTCCCTTTCTTTCATTATTTCTATTAATTATTAGTTTGATTAATTCAATTGATCATTCTTCTCACTGATTTCGCAACTTATATTTTCAATACAAACCCAGTCCATAGGTTCTTTACATGGTCTGATAAAGACCCAAAGTGTGTGAACTCATAGGATCCTAAAGTATAAAGTCACTAGAGGTTAACCTAAACTTGGATTCCCGCCTGGGAACCTTTAGGCTTAGTGTTCCAAACTATTATGGAACCCAATAACTCTAGATGATCAAATGGGATTTCTAGCAAAGGCATATGATCCCCCTATACTTGGAATGTCACGTGCCTGTGACCTGATCCAGCTTTGTAGTAGTGTTCACCACTTTTCTACTGATAAGTTTAATCAATAATGGTTCCAAAATCTCGTGAACTGTTGGCTATTTACTGCGCCAAAAACTTGTTCACAAATAAATGTAGGTGTTGTCAATACCTCTTATCACATAGAAAAATGATGATAACTGTAAGTATACAGTTGCAATGTAGTTTTAAAAGATATCGAACCCATAGGGAAGGAACCAGGTCTAAAGATATAGAAGGGAAAGATAAAAATAAGGAAATAAAAATAGAATTAATGTTTTTGGGTAGGAAGATTAGAATGAATAGTTGAGAAAATATAGATGTGGAAGTTTAGAAACTCTAAGTGTAGAGATTTTTCATTACGAACAAGTATAGTAGAGAAAACATGCTAGTTTAACAAAGATGTTTCGATTCTCTAGATTATCTAATAGACTCGGTTCAAAACACTCAGATGTTCAATGATTCACCATAGAGAAACACATGAAATGACTTTTCTAAATCTAGCATAAACAAATTAAGATAATTATGAAAACTTGGACAACATCAATACTATGCTTAGTACGGGTCGCTCTCACATAGCCACATATAGCAAGTTACCATTCCAAAAATGTTGGCTCACTAAACAGTGTTATATCACAGATCCAGTGATCATACATGATATCGTTAACCCCGAAACTACTCTTAAAATTAACTCCAATGCATATAACTTGATTAACATAAAAGACTTAGCATGAAATACGCAATATGACACATAAACATATCATAAACTTCGAAATAGAAAGTATAAGTAGAAAGTAAAGAAAAGTTGTAAGGTATGTAAGTGAAAGTTACAGTTGATCAAACCGTATCCACTCTTTAATGGGAGTCATCAATTCCCGCAATTCTTACATCTGCTTTGAATTCTGTCTCGGCCCGTACAGAACCTCTGCTAGGATACTATTCTTTGCGAATATCGAACAAACGAATATTGAAGAATGAAAACTTTTATTGATAAGTGATTTGCAAGTACACTTATACAACAAAGGCTCGAATACGTAGAGAAATCTAGTGATTGAAACAAGGATTTGAATAACTTAAACATTTTCTCGCTAACACTTTAGAATGTAGCAATTCTAACTACACACAAACTATATTTCTCACTTTTTCTAATTCTAATGCTACCTTTTGCACTCTGGTGTTGCACTTCTTGAATGCCACCTGAATCCATGAAATTTGTGAGATTTGGAGCCCTATTTATAGAGTTCGAAGGGTTGCATCTATCCAAATGAAGAGTCACATCCATTGGTGAAAGATTACATCTCTTCAATGTGATTGGTTGAGAAGCTTTTATTCAATCCACAATGGATAGGCACCTTTTCATGATTGGTTGACTCTTGATAAGTGTCTGTTCATTGGTAGTTGATGGCGGTTGATGGCAGTTGGTTATGCTTATCTGGTGGTTGGTAGTTAAGAAGATAATACCAAAAAATCATCCATGTCACGACCATGATGTACATGTCACGATCATGAATCTTTGTTGGTAGACTTCTATTTCTGAAGTGAACAGGTCACGACCGCGAGGTATTGTCGAGACCATGAATTGACTTTTCTTCAGAAATCTCCTTGTAACTTCACCGATCTTCAACAGCTTTGATCCTAAGCCAAATCTTTAAGTTCCACGCATCTTTTTTCACCTTTTTTACTCTTTTTTCATAGAATTCCACTTTAGCTCATTTTACTCCCAAGATTTACCTAGTATCTGCATTTGTATCAAAAACAACTACATACCACGTGAAATCTTTTATATGAAGTATAAAAATGACTAAAACTATGGTGTTTATTGTATAAAATTTATATGATAATAATTGTAATTATACACTTATCAAGTAGTAACCAATATAATACACTCCTTTCATCAGGTTAAGTACCATCCAGTTTATTGAGCTCGGATTAATGTCAGCTCATGTAATAGTCATAGCTATCCTAGAATTAGACTTTTCACGATGAACACCACTCAGTGGTTTTGTATCTTGATTGACCAGAAACCCATTCCTTCAATCGTATACTTTGATAAGAGGTTTATAAGTGTGTTACTTTAATAAGGGACCCTAAGGTACATCTCCATTATATTACTATATCAGGAGCGATGGATCCCATATTGACTATACAGCTAACCAACATGTGATCATCTACTATATCCGTAATCACCCATGTCATCTTGATTGCCAGGGTATGAATAAGTATGCAACTCCTACATAAGGTAACCGGTATCTAAGGTCTAAGGATACTCATACCGCTACTACAATAAGAGATGACACCAACACATAGATATAGTTATTTCTGAGTCTCTCTCTTATGGTGGTCTCCAATGTATTACTCGAATACATTCATGTGTTAACTCAAGGTACCACCTTCAGCTCATGAGATCGGCCGCTTAGAATTAATCCAAGGAGTAAGCCTACACATGCTAGTCATCCACTCCATTGATGTCCAGTCTCAATGGAACTACGACTAGGGATATTTAGATTATTCATTGTAACACGTATGTGTAGTTCTAACTCCACATAGCACTCATTATGTCCTTGCACTTTTACATTATGAATTAGTCATAGACTTTGTTTCATTAATGCGCATATACATATCCAAATATATATGATACCAGCAAGATACAATTAAAAGAAGCACAGATAAGTAAAAAAAATACCTTTGATTATTATTAATAATTCAAAACTATTTGTACATTATAGCTAATAAAAACATATCGCCCTAAATGCCTCTAGGGCATGTATCATGTTTAACAATCTCCCACTTGCACTAGAGCCAATTGGCAATGTGCTTTACATCATACTCGTCAACATGCTGGTCATGCATAACCCAAGTCAATGGTTTTGTTAGGCCATTTGCTAGATTCGATCTGTTGGGATGTATTCTAAAGTTATATCCTCTGGCTACCATCTCATTTACGAGATGATACTTTCTGAGTATATGTTCATTTCTATTATGAGACCGTGGTTCCTTTACCTAGCAATAGCCCCATTTTTATCACAATACACCGCTATTGGATTTACATTGTTGGACACCACCCAATAAATCTCTTAAGCCATACGGCATGCTTAGCTGCTTTCGAGGTAGGTAAATACTCAGATTCTGTGGTTGAAACGGCAATCGTATCCTATTTGAAACTCTTCCAAACAACTACCCCTCCATTAAACATAAACACATAACCTGACTGAGAGTAATGATCATCCTTGTCAAACTGAAAACTCACATTAGTGTATCCCTTTAAAGTGAGATCACCTTCTCCATATACTAAAAACTTATCCTTAGTCCTGCGTAAGTACTTGAGGATAGTTTGAACGGCCGTCTAGTGCTTCTCACCTAGGTCAAATTGAAATCTACTCGTGATGCTCAATGCAAGTGAGATGTCAGGCCTAGTGCATACCATATCATATATGATGGACTCTACTGCTGAGGCATAGGTTATTCTATTCATGTGCAGTCTCTCTTCTTATGTTCTCGGACACTCTGATTTAGAAAGGTTAATTCGGTGAGATATATGCTTTGACTGCTCAAGGTTAAGTCTAGCCAAAACCTTTTCTATGTATGTACTTTGTGAAAGACCTAGTAGCCTTTAGGATCTATCTTTGTAAATTTTAATACCAAGAATAAAAGCTACTTCTCCAAGGTCTTTCATAGAGAATTTCTTTGACAACCACGTCTTAACTGTCTGAAGAAAAGGAATATCATTTCCCATTAATAATATGTCATCAACATATAATACAAGGAAAATGATCACACTCCCACTAGCCTTTTTATATACACAGCGCTCATTAGCGTTAGATACAAAACCGATTTCTCGAATTATCTCATCGAACCAAATATTCCAACTCCTCGATGCTTGCTTAAGTCCATAAATGAACTTCTACAACTTGCATACGTTAGAGTCATCCTTAGATGTGAAACCCTCAGGTTGTGTCATAAACACATCTCCATCCAGATTCCCGTTAAGGAATGTTATCTTCACAACCATCTGCCAAATGTCCTAATCATAATGAGTGGTGATGGCAAGAAGTATCCTGATAGACTTCAGCATAGCCACCAGTGAAAAGGTTTCATCATAGTCAATGCCTTCTTTTTTACTGTACCCTTTTGCAACCAACCTTGCTTTATAGGTAACTATGTTACCATCCATGTCAGTTTTCTTGTTGAAAATCCATTTGCAAATTGTGGGCTTAATCCCACTTGAAGCATCAACCAAGTTTTAGACTTGATTTTCATACATGGAATCCATCTCTAATCTCATGGGTGAAAGCCATTTATCAGATTCTGAGCCTTCCATTGAGTCCTAGTAAGTCCTGGGATCATTATCTTCCATAAGGAAGAGATGCTTATCATCAATGATGATAAACCCGTATCGCTAGGGAGCAATTGGAGCCCGACATGACCTGCGTAATATTAGTGTTATAATAGGCTGTAACGGGTGTAGGTATAATTAGTTGACTATCTATTTGATCTACTTGAGTACCTAACTCAAGAATTGTCCCATTAGCTTTCATAAGTATATGCACATTTTCGAGGAATTGAGCGTTTTTGGAAACAAGGACTTTCTGTTCCTTGGGATCATAGAAGGTATACCCAATAGTCTCCTTAGGGTAACCTACAAATAGATATGTATCAGACTTAGCACCCAGCTTATCTGAAGTTGTCCTTGTAATATATGAAAGACATCCCCAAACTCTCAGGTGAGAATGAGCAATTTTCTTACGATACCATAACTCGTACGGAGTTTGATCAACTGATTTACAAGGTACTCTATTTAGTATATAAACTGCACTCTCAAGTGTATAACCTCAAAAGGATCTGCTATGTTCTACTTGGCTCATCATGGACCGAACCATATCGAGTAGGGTTCGATTCCTTTTTCTAACACTCCATTATGTTGGGGTGTATAAGGAGGTGTCCATTGGGATAAAATACCATTATCCCTTTAATAGTCCTAAAACTCCTGGCTTAGGTATTCACCGCCTCGATCAGATTGAAGGGTCTTGATACTTTTCCTAGGTTGTTTCTCTACTTCAATTTTGAATTATGTAAAAGCATTAAAACTTTCGAACTTGTGCCTCATAAGGTACAAATAACCATATCTTGAGTAATCATCAATAAAGGTTATGAAGTAGACGAAACCCTCATGTGTCTTAACACTCATTGGACTACATACATCGGAATGTATTATTTCCAAAGTACTAGTGGCACAATGACCTTTTCCTTTAAAAGGTTTCTTATATATCTTCCCTTTAAAATAAGGTTCGCACACACCATAAGAAGCCCATTCCATTGGGCCTAAGTCTCCACATTTGTGTAACTTAGTTAAGCGAGTCTCATTTTTGTGGCCTAGATGACAATGCCATAAGTAAGAGGATTTCTCATTATCTAATTTAGATTTCTTAACAATGTTCATATTTAGAATTTCAGTTTTAGTATCTAGAACATATATGCCATTCAAAGATATTCCATAAGAATAAAGAATATTGTCACGCTGAATTTGACATTTATTATGAGAAAATAAAATTTCAAATCCTTCTGTTGCTAGAAGTGCAACAGAAATAATATTCTTAGTGATAGCTGGAATATAATAGCAATTGTTCAAAACTAAAACTAGGCCACTAGGAAAATGAAAGCTATATGTCCCTATAGCTGTTGCAGCAACCCATGCTCCATTTCTAGCTTTTAGGTCCATTTCCCTCTTTGTAAGCCTTCTACTGTTACGCAAACCTTGTACAAAAGTACAAATATGAGTACCACAACCAATATCTAATACCCAATTAGACTCATAGGGAATTGTAGAGAAACTCTCTATCATGAACATACCTGAAGTAGATGCCTAACTTTACTTCTTCTTCACTTGTTCAGAAATCTGAACCTTGCAATCCTTCTTCCAGTGGCTGGCCTTGCCACATCAGAAGCAGACATTTGCAATTCCTTTATTTTTCTTCTTCTTAGTGATTTTCTTCTTGGCACTCAGACCCTTTCTAATACAAGACCCACCCTTGGAAGGCCTGGTTTTCTCAACCAAAAGTAGAGACTTGGGATCCTTTCGAATCTTGGGCTCTATAGTTTTCAACATGTTGATCAACTTGGGTAGTATGGCATTGATCTTGTTCATGTGATAATTAGTCACAAATTGTGAATAAATATCAGTTAATGAAGCAAGAATCAGATCCACGCATAATTCGTGATTCATCATAATAACCCAATAGTTTAATAGCATGTTGTGTTGCTGAAGTGCCAGCCTGCATCTTCATTCCGAATAAGAGTCTTGACGTATCATATCTCTCAAGTCTGGCCTGCTCTGAAAAGAGCTCACGAATATGGAGAATCATGGTATCTAGATTCATGTTCTCATGTTGTTTCTGAAGCTTAGAATTCATTATGGCAAGCATTATACATGCTGCTGTTTCACGATCCTTTCTATGCTTATCCCATCCCTCATGTTCATTATGTTGGTTAATCAAGACAGTAATTGAACATGCATAGGTTGCAAGGTGGAAATCAAAAACTTAAAATTAACTTGAGGATCTCTTAAGCTTACCATGATTGTTATAATCTAGGTTAAATTGTTCTATAGATGCTTTTAGGTTTATAAAACATATTAAGAAACCTACCATCTAAAGATTAAAGCATTACCAATTGATGTGTGCTTGATCTCTCTTTTGGTAGCGGCATTCCCTTTCGAGCTGTTGGTCCGTAAACAGGCTAATAACGACAACAAAGGGGGGGGTGAATGTGTTGTCTTGGTCACTTTTAACCTTTTTCTAATTTATTCACCAAGTTTGATTTTTATATGCGTGCTGAGTGTGATATAAAAATATAAACTATTCAGCTCTGCTGGCACAGTTTATCTCTAATCCTTAGCTGAGTAAGACTTACTCAGCACAGATTGGATAACAAGCAAATATGTGAATGAGAGAGATGAAGGAGCAGATCGTTGATAAAGCTGATCTCTTAGAGTTAGAATGATTACACCAGAGATTTTATCCTGTTTTGGTCCCTAGCCTACCTCCAGCCCTCGGATACCATCTCTGAGCTTTAATCCACTAGTTTGGGTACCCTTCCCAAACTGACACTTAGATTTTAAACAATAAAGCGAATTGAATTCAACTTATAAAAATGTTGAATCCTTACAATGTTAATCTAAGTTTCTCTCTATTACAAATAGATAAAGTTATTGATGTTTCCTGATTGCTTGCTGTGGAATTTCTTTCAAAGCAGAGAAAATTTCTTAGAGTTTTTGCTCTTAAGAAATTCAAGGTGATTCGCCAAGTTTTAATGCCTTGCTCTAGTCTTCTATTTATACTTTGAAGCTCTAAGAAGTAGCCATTGCAAACTTTACGAGATCGCTGATCTTCAATTTCTCATCTCTTTAATCTTTTGAATCTTTTCTTTAGAGACAGATTCTAGGACGTTTAAAGACAGGAATTTAAAAGTTGAGGCATGATAAAATTCTGTTGATAAATTCTCATTTATCTTCAAGCAATCTAGATCTAAGAGAGGTGTGCTATATTGCAACATGGAGTCTTCCCATTGGATGACCTTGCTTACGTTGGCAGAATCACGCAGAGATACTTGAAACGCGGCGCATAACAGAAATTCCTTTTACTTGGACTATAGCGAGGAATCTCTGATAACCGTACTGACATATTTGACATTTTGAGGACCACATGAATCTTTCTCAATTTCAGCGCCTTTTACCTTGAAAAGCACTAAGAGAATATTTTATTCCATCACAGATAACGTTAGCAGCACATGTGTCATTAAGTCTCTACATGTCAAATAGAACATGCTTTTAATTAAATAAAAGCAGGAACTTAGCACGAGCTGAGTGATGTAATTCCAAATTATGTAGTACTCAGCATAGACTCAGCTTTTCTTACTCTAAGTCATAACTTAATTAATCATCTAGCAATACTGAGTTATTCTCCCTTGAATAAGCTCAAGTTGGCTTTGTTAATCAAGTTAGCTTAGTATTCAATTAATTTCACTATTCTAGTAGTTTGTTAATTCCAAAACTACTTAGTGATGTGAAGTACTATTAACTTAGGTTTTACAATCTCCCTCATTTTGGACAAATAGCAAACTAGAAGAAGTTAATTGAATAAATAGTTTAGAGATTATAGAATACTTGAAAGTGATGTAAGAATTTTCTTGTGTAGAGTAACTTTCCTTAGTCAGCTTGAGCTCCCCCATACTGAGTGAGTCTTCTACAAGCGGCTCAGCTCCCCCATACATAGAGGATATCTTCTTGATTTGGGACTTCATCTTACTTCAGCTTATCTTCAAAGGGTTGGTCTCTTATATGTTTTCCTATATCACATGGTTAGATGCACATCAAAAAAACATACTCAGTATAAAAAGTTAAGAAGATATTAACTTGAGGTAGGAACTTGTATTTTCATTAACTTCAAGAAGAGAACTTAGTCAGTACATAGACCATATCCTGAGCTAAGATTATAGTGAGGTCTTATTACAAGTTCTACATCTATTAAAACATGGCCTAATCTATCTTTTATGCATGGAAGAGGAAGATCCTGTAGTCTTATTCTTGTTAGATGGATGCAATTGATGAAAATGACTCGGAAGAGATCCCTTGTTAAGATTTACCGTTCTAAGCACATCTTCAGCTACCTTCTCCCCCTTTGCTGTCTGACCTTGAACAATTTGATCAAGACAGACATTAAAGGTGTCAAGTGCAGCTTGGAAGTTCTCTTGCTAGCCAATAATCACTGGGAAAATCTCTTGCTCCAATTGCTCCTTGCCTTTTGCTGAGAGGAAGTCGTAGTCACTGAGCTCACAGAGAAGAAGATGATGACAACGCGAGAGATGAGCTATCTAGTCGAAGCCTTAAATGGCAAGCTATTGAAAACACTAAAGGAGACCACGGAAGTCAATTGCAGTCAGTGCAATCTTCAGCTGAGTCTCAATGTCAAGTAGATTGGGACCAAAGGATTTGATACTGTTGGAAGTGTAATCGATGTCTTTTCCGTCCAGCTCTCCCATTTTGAGTAGCGTTTCCACCTTCTTCATCAGATCTTGCACCTTAGATATAATGACATTTAGTTTCTTGTGGAGTGACATTCCAGTCTCAGGGCAGAGGGATTCAGTTGGAGGTGCACTAAGCATAGGCATGTCTGGAAATATTTTTCCCATCGTAGATACTAGAATCTTCTGTGAAGAAGAGACTTTCTCCGTGATGTGATCACTGACTTCTTGCCGAATGGTGTCCATCTTGGTATGGAGAGGATCAAGATCAACAACACGGGCCTTGTCCAGCTTCCTGGAGATATCCTTAAGGATCTTGAGGACTTCATCCTGCTTATTATCGTGAACAAGCAAGAACCGAGACTAGGATTCCACCAGCTTCACGTCCTTTGTAGATGCTACCTCTTTTAAGATGTCCTCGATCTTGCTATCAGTTAGCCTCTTTATTTTAGCTTGCCCCTCATTAAACTCATGGATCTGTATCACTTGAGTAGCCATGTCGGTACTCAATAGACTTAGCTACTCAGTAGCAGCATCTACACTACCCTTTATCTTTCCTACGATAGCATTCCCTATCATAGTAAACGTGGGGATAGATTTAGTGGCTACCCCAAGCAGGGCTGCAGAGTCCATTAACCCATTTAGGATTAGGACCATTTTATCCAGTAGGCTTTTGGCACTCTCTTTCTTGCCAAATGATTACGAATAACCAACAAGCTTCCATGGATTCTCTCAAACTCTTTGAAGTCTAGAGAGTCTCTAGGTACACTTGTGTGCTGTTCGAATTCAGGCAAATTCACCTTAGGCCTAGATGATAAGTCTGTCAATTCTTGAGCAAGTAGCATTTTGCCTATTGCTCTATCTAACTCAGCATCAATCTTGAGCGCAAGAAATTACTTTCTAGCTAACTCATGGATCTGTGCCAGGAAAGATGTATCAGCCATTGTTGGCTTACTTCTGGGTTCAAGTGCGTCACTTGCTGTAAAATTTACCTCAGTATTCTAACCACTTGCTGTTTCCTACTGAGCGGAGTTCTCAGCATTAAGAACTTCCCTAACCAGAGGGGTTAAGGGGGTTGAGGATGGGTTTGAAGAAGAGGTAGGTTTAGAGACATGTGCAGTTGAGAAATTTGGTATGAGTGGAATAGAAGGTACAATGGCTCTTGAAGAAATGGTTGGTTGTTGAGAATGTACAAGAAATGGTGGAGGAGAAGGAAAAGAATCTTGGGAATTAATAGGTGAAGAGATATGAATTGGGGAATTTACATTGTTAGAAGCAGAAGGAGAGGTGGTTTTCTGTGTTTCAAGATCTACAGGAGTAGTTACTAAGAGAGTAGAAGAATTTACAAGAGGAGGTTTTGAAGAATTTACAGGAGGAGGAGAAGGGGTAGGATTTTTAGGAACCTCTGGGTTGGTTATTTGATCCAAGGATGGATCAGCCTGAGGTTTCCCATGTTGAGGAGCAGATTCCTCAACATAACTGAACTTAGGGATGGGGATGCTGGCATCCTGAGGATCGAACTCCTTAGAGTTCTAGATGAAGGGTTCTCCACCATCCTCCTCATTGCTTACCACCTGTACATTTTTCTACAGAGGCTTTGTGGCAGCGAAACGCTTTCGCTGAGTGCCCTTTAACTTGGTAAAAACTCGTTGAATTTTCTCAGCAATGTTAGACACATCCTGGTCCTCTTCCTTAGATTTCTTGGCCTCACCCTGCTCCTTTGTATCATCTTAGAATACCATTTTGCGCTTACTTTGGTGCAAGGACTCATTGGCCTCAACCTCTATCTCTTTCTCCTCAGCTTGCTACCCAACTAGCGTGCTTGTGTGCAAGCCTCGCAAGCGCTGCCTTTTTTAACAACCTGTGTTTGGTTAGGGGCCTCTTGAAATGGGGAAAATCCCTTGCTCACTTCATGCAACCTTTTCCCTATCTTTTGATTATTTTTGTTAATTATTAATTTGATTAAATCAATTAATAGTTCTTCTACTAATTTCTCAACTTGCATTTTCGGTACAAACCCAGTCTATAGGTTCTTTACATGATCCAATAAAAATCCAAAGTGTGTGACCTCATAAGATCCCAAAGTATAGAGATGTTAGAGGTTAACCTAAACTTGGCTTCCTGCCCGGGAACCTTTAGGCTCAGTGTTCCAGACCATTGTGGAACCCGATAGCTCTAGACGATTAAATGGGCTTTCTAGTAAAGGCGTATGATCCCCAGATACTTGGAACATCACGTGCTTGTGACTTGATCCAGTTTTGCATTAGTAACCAGTACAATACACTCCTTCCATCAGGTTAAGTACCAACCAATTTATTGAGCTCGGATTAAGTGTCAGCTAATGTAATAGCCGTAGCTATCCTGGAATTAGACTTGTTCACGAAGAACACCACTCAGTGGTTTTGTATCTTGATTGACTAGAAACCCATTCCATCAATCATATACTCTGATTAGAGGTTTATGAGTGTGTCACTTCAATAAGGGGCCTTAAGGTACACCTCCATTATGTTACTATATCAAGAGCGATGGATCCCATCTTGACTACACAGCTTACCAACATGTGATCATCACTATACCCTTAATCACCCGTGTCATCCTAATCGCTAGGGCATGAATAAGTATGACCCAAAGTATAACAACTCCTATATAAGGTAACCGATATCTCAGGTCTGAGGATACTTGTACTACTATTGCAATAAGACATGACACCAACACATGGATATAGTTATTTCTTAGTGTCTGTCTTATGGCGGTCTCTAATGTATTACCCGAAAACATTCATGTGTTATCTCAAGGTACCACCTTTAGCTCGTGAGATCGGCCACTTTGAACTAATCCAAGGAGTAAGCTTACACATGCTAGTCTATCCACTCTATTGATGTACAATCTCAATGGAACTATGCAGGGGATATTTAGATTATTCATAGTAACACGTATGTGCAGTTCTCACTCCACATAGCTCCCACTATGTCCTTGCACTTTTACACTATGAATTAGTCATGGACTTTATTTCATCAATGTGCATATCCATATCCAAATATATAAGATACCAACGAGATACAATTAAAAGAAAGCACTGATAAGTAACAAAACTATTTGTACGTTATAGCTAATAAATACATATCGCCCTAATTGCCTCTAAGGCATACATCATGTCTAATAATCTCCCACTTGCACTAGTGCCAATTGGCCATGTGCTTTATACCATACTCGTTAACAGGCTGGTCATGCTTAACCTGAGTCAATTGTTTTGGTAGCCCATCCGCTAGATTCTGATCCGTTGGGATGTATTCTAAACTTATATCTTTTCTAGCTACTATCTCCTAAATGAGATGGTATTTACTAAGTACATGTCCATTTTTCTAGCTATACCGTGATTCCTTTGCTTGAACAATAGCCCGTTGTTATCACAATAGAACACTATCGGATTTACTATGTTAGACACCACATTGAGATCACTAATAAATCTCTTAAGCCAGATAGCTTCATTAGCCACTTCTAAAGTAGCTATGTACTCTAATTTTATGGTTAAATCAGCAGTCATATCCTATTTGAAACTCTTCCAAACAATTGCCCCATCATTAAACATAAACACATAACCGAACTAGGACTTATAATCATCTTTGTCAGACTTAAAACTCGCATCGGTGTATCCCATTCACCTTCTCCGTATACTAAAAACGTATCCTCAGTCATGCGTAAGTACTTGAGGATAGTTTTAATGGTCATCTAGTGCTTCTCACCTAGGTCAGATTGAAATCTACTAGTGACGCTCAACGCATGTGAGATGTCAGGCCGAGTACATACCATAGCATACATGATGGACCTTATAGCTGAGGTATAAGGTATTCCATTCATGCGCAATGTCTCTTCTTGTATTCTCAGACACTCAGATTTAGAAAGGTTAACCCTGTGAGACATAGGGAGATAACCCTTTCTCGACCGCTCAAGGTTAAATCTAGCCAAAACCTTATCTATGTATGTACTTTGTGAAAGACCTAGCAACCTTTTGGATCTATCTCGGTAAATTTTAATACCAAGTATCAAAGATGTTTCTCTAAGGTCTTTCATGGAGAACTTCTTTGACAACCACGTCTTAATTGTCTAAAGAAAAGGAATATCATTTCCTATTAATAATATGTCATCGACATATAATACAAGGAAAATGATCGCACTCCCACTAGCCTTTTTACATACACAGCGCTCATTAGCATTAGATACAAAACCGATTTCTCGAATTATCTCATCGAACCAAATATTCCAACTCCTCGATGCTCGCTTAAGTCCATAAATGAACTTCTGCAATTTGCATATGTTAGAGTCATCCTTAGATGTGAAACCCTCAGGTTGTGTCATAAACACATCCCTTTCCAGATTCCCGTTAATGAATGATGTCTTCACATCCATCTACCATATCTCATACCATAATGAGCGACGATGGCAAGGAGTATCCTGATAGACTTCAGGATGGCCACCAGTGAAAAGGTTTCATCATAGTTAATGCCTTCTTTTTTATTGTACCCTTTTGCAACCAGCCTTGCTTTATTGGTAACTATATTACCGTCCATGTTGGTTTTCTTCTTGAAAACCCACTTGCATCTTATTGGCTTAATCTCACTTGGAGCATCAACCAAGTTCCAGACTTGATTTTCTTACAAGGAGTCCATCTCTGATCTCAAGGCTGAAAGCCATTTATCAGATTCTGAGTCTTCCATTACCTCCTTGTAAGTCTTGGGTTCATCATCTTCCATAAGGAAGAGATGTTTATCATCAGTGATGACAAACCTGTATCGCGTTGAGCACGTGATTTTGTACCAGCTCACGCGTTCGATGATGATGGCTTTTCGGGATTTTATCCTTGAATCACATAATTTTCGACCATCTGATGATCTTCAAATGGGAGCTTTTCTCGTAAAAAAATAAAAATAATAATATTTTGAGCCTTAAATAAATATTTAGAACCATAAGAAAATATTTGAAAACCTTAAAATGGAAATTTAAAGGCTTAAAATATTTTTAAGTGACAGAAACAAATATTTAAGGGTTCAAAATAATTTAATTAAATCATTTTACTTTAAGAAATATATGTATATATTTTAAGAAAAATAAAGAGAAAATAAATTTGTATATACCCAAACAATTTGCCAATATATATATTTTGGCAAATTGTTTGGGCAATTTTTCTGAATATATTGGCAAATTGTTTGGGCAATTTTGCCATTTCAGCTGGGCTTCTAGGAAGCTCAAGCTGGGCTTGCTAGAAATTCCGCATTATATGGAGTTTTTTTTTTGGATTTTAGGGGACCAAAAAAATATAGTTTTCTCTGGATGAGATGCAAGAAATTTTTACAAAATAATATATTTTTCTAAAGAAATAATTCCAACTTTTATCTACATTTCTTTTACATTTTTTTAGAAATTTTTTGATTATGGATCCAAAACAAGTTTGGATTCCAAACTTTATTATTTTCAAACCAAATATTCTCTATTATTTTTTTCTAAAAAAATTCTTAGATATTCTCGGGCCTAAAACCAATGTAGAGCCCAAGTCTGAATATTTTTTAGGATTAAAATATCACTAATTAAATCAAAACGAACGAGGAGCACTTCGAAAGATCAAGCAGATTTGTCGAATTGGATTTGCAACGAAAGGTTAAGCCTCTGAATTCTTAGAGCTACTTTTCCCTATGTATTACATTTTTATATTTATTTTTCTTTTCTTCTAAATACGTAGATGAACTCAATTTTCATCATCGACCTAGGATTTATTTTATTTCTTTATATTTTGTTCACCTTTTATTTATTTATTTATTTGTCATTATTTTATTATGTAACTTTCTTTCATGCTTTTAATTATTTTTATTTATTTAATTATGAAATACATGTTAGAATACCCCCACGAAGGGAATAAAAATTATTCCCGGATAATAGACCTCACCTTTTACCATGCGATCATTTTCACCAAATAAAAATGAGCAACATACGTGTTAATAAAATGAATTGTTTTATTTTAAAACAAGAATTTTAAACCGTCGATATTTTAATTAGGCCACTCGGGTTTCGTCAAAATTAAATCGAGCATACGTGTAAATATTCATGTTGTGTTATTGTGAGCATAGGATTTTGTACCAGCTCGCGCGTTCAATGATGACTGCTTTTCGGGATATTTATCCTCGAATCATACTTTTTTTTTACCATCCGACAATCTTCAAATGAAAGTCTTCCTCGTCGCTGAATTATTTAATTTTATTCAAAAATTAATTAAAAAATACGAAAATACATAAAAAAACCCGAGGGAGACTGAATCCCAGGCTTAAGGGCAGGTCTCGCCAAAAAATGGGCTTTGGCGAGGCTTGCCTTGCCAAACATCTTGGCGAGGTAGCCTCGCCAAAGACGCGGTGAGGAGCCTTGCCGAACTTTTTTCCGGCGAGACCCATCGCCGGAAAAACTTACATTTTTTGGATTTGAGAGGTTTTCCCTATAAATAGTCGGGTCTTTTTTCAATAAAAGGGGGCTCGAAAATTCTCTTCTTCAGATAAAAAAACACAGACAAATACTTTCTTTTCTTCTAACATTTTCTTGAATCCAAAACATTTTTGGATCCCAAATTTCTTCATCTTAAAATCAAATTTCTTCATCTATTTTTCTTAAAACATCCTTAGATATTCTTGGGTCTAAAACAAATTTAGAACCCGATTCTGATTATCATTTGGATAAATAAACACTTATTTTTCCACATTAAACTACAATTAAATCAAAACTAACGAGGAACACTCCTGGGGATCGAACGGATACGCCGAAGTGGATTCATACCACATGGGTAAGCCTCTGAGTTCCTACAACAGCGAATTCCAAGTTCACCATCTGCTTCATCTTTTTCTGATTTTATTTGTGGACCTAGGAATATTTTTTTATTTCTTTTTATGTAAATAATGTTGTAATTCTCTTCTTCATCTTTATTTCTCTTCTTTATTTTTTTAGAATACTCCAACAAAGGGAATTAAAATATATTCCCGGATAACAGTCCTCACCTTTTGCCATGCGGTCATTTTCACTAATAAAATTGACCAACATACGTGTAAATAAAAATGAACTATTTTTATTTAAAATAACAACTTAAATCGTCGATGTTTTAATTAGGCCACACGGGCCTCGCTAAAATCAAA
>CATIWQ010281768.1:0-18663 GCA_949673415.1 Euphorbia schlechtendalii | reverse complement strand
CATGCAATTGGATTTACGTGGATATCAAATAATATTAATTATCCAATATTTTTGGGGTAAATAATAAATAAAAATACACAATTAATATTTAAATACGGATCCGGGTCCGGATCCGGGTTTCATTACCCGGACCCGGACCCGAACCCGTTTCCTGGACTCGGACCCGGATCCAACGGGTCCATAAAATCGAGATCCGGACTCTAAAAAACGGATCCGGATCGGGTCCGGGATCCGTTGCCATCCCTGAGCTTAACCCTTACATAGGGTACCGAATTACAAATGCAATATATCTATTGGATAATTATTAAGAAAAAAAAGCTTCAATCAGTTGTACGAGATTCGCAATTTTCTGTTTAGGTTTTCAGGCGTAACAGTGTTACAAATGTCAGGGCATCTTAGTTCACTCATTCATTTTTGTCCAAAAAATTTAGCAAGATGAAAATAGGGTACATAAACCAACTCCATCACCCTGAGTGGTCTTGTCCACATGATTCATCAATAACATATTAGATAGATATTCTTCAAATCTCCGTTATGAGTTTTTACAGTTCACTTGCTTAACACTGTCTGAATAGTCTTATCCTATCTCTCCTCTTTGAATAGCCATCCTCTCATATAACCCTATTTATTTTATGTCAATTCTTTTTTAAAATTTATAATGATTATGGCTCATTTGCAAAACTATATGCATTAGTTCCACACCTTGCTCCCAGAATGAATAATAGAATTTAACCACAAAAAGCATACACTAAAAAAGGTCATGTAGAAATCATCAAATTAATAATTCTAAAACGTAAATGAACAAATTACACTGTTGAGGAAATTAAATGATCTTTTCCTTGTGGTTTTCTAATTAAAGTTTTCTTACGAATATTTCATTCGCATCTGAGATTATGTACTACTCAAAGTACAATTAAATTTAGTTCCAAATCCCAATAACCATTCTAATTAATTTCTCATTTTAATTCTCGAAGAATCCAAAACAAGATTGCATTATTTTCAAATTATATTTCATTCGGTTTAGTTTTATTTTATTCAGTATTATGTATATATAAATTTATATTGAAATAATGTATGCTTTTTGTATAAGTTAAAAAAGAACATTGACCAAACTCCATCCTTTTCTTATTAAGCTATGTAAGCTACACAAGCAAAATGGAAAGAGATTTCTGCACGGAAGGAAGCACGTGCATGGATAAGACTACTCAGGACAAAACAAATGAAGCTATTAAGGTTACACCAAATAAAAGTTTGATCTTTTCCGCACACCCTCAAATTAACAACTTAAATTCAAAAAATGATTTTCCAGAACCGACATAACGCCGAGAAGTTGTCAAATTGTGATGTGTTGTCCCAGTTCTACTCGCCAAAAATTTGGGAATCTAAAGCTGTTAAGGTTACACCATATAAAAGTTTGATGTTTATTACAGTCTATGCCAAATACGAGGTTCGAACGATTCAAAGACTAACACCTGTCTGGTATTACTAATGTTAGGGAGAAAGGAACCAATAAGAAACCAAACAAACAAACAAGGAGACAACTTGCCGATTCCTATTCACTTTAATCCATGCAAGAATCACGCACTAATAATACATAACACCCAACGGCTAACTTATTTTATGATTACCAAGAAAGGACTTGTTTTTCTTTTCCATAAAAAAACCATCCCATTTAGCATTACTACGCACTTCATCGAAAAGGAAAACAAATAAACAATCTCAAGAACATAGTAGAAATCGAATAGTTTAGCCTTACCAGGAAGAAGATGGTAGCGATCAGTTCTTGCCTTTGCCTTTATGGACGTCAGAATGCCTGCTGCTTCCACTGCCGGAGTAGAGATGGAGCCCAGCAGGTTGGAATTGGAGGTGGTGGTCCATAGGATGCGGCTGCGGTGCAGCAGCAGCACCCATGAAGAAAGGCAGATTTGATGGGGCGTCAATGGGAGAAGAAGAAGATGAGAATCGTTGTTGGAGGTAAGGGAAAAGAGAGTTATTAGGTGATGATGAATTGGACTGAAGGGTCCCCCTACTGAAACCAGCTACGCCTGATGATGATGATATTGTGAAGTTCAGATTATAGTCCCCACTTGGACCCTGTTGCTGTGCCAAATGATCGGATAGGAAAGGGTAATGTTGTAATTGCTCCTGCTGATGATGATTCTCCCCTGAGAAGCTGAAATGCGGAATAAAGGAATTCCCTGCCTGGATTTGACCAGCAAATCCAGTCGAATGTTGTCCTAAAAGCCCCGTGCTCAGGTAGTCCATCACAGCTGCCTTGTTGTGAATCAAATTGGCTTCACCACCATTGCTGTTGTTGTTGTTGCTTAAATTACTTATCCCGCCAGTCAAAAGCGCAGTGAAGGATGAATTGTGAGAAATCGGGTTCACTTTGTCCTTCTCTTTCACTGTCCTTTTTCTCGCTCTTTCGCGAGCCTTAACACGAGCATTAGACCTCGAGAGCGACAATCCAGACCCTTTACTGGTATCCGAAGTGCTACTGCAAGCCGATTTCGACAGCGAAAAATGCTGGTTTTGATTCTGGTTAAAGTTGAGACCTTGTTCTTCTATTTCAACGTCAACTGAATCCAGCCCTTGTTCAACACCACCGTTAATCCGTTTTTCATCGCTCAGTTGCTTAGGGGTATCAGGGAAAGTGCCGTTCAGCGAAGGCAGCTCTTCGATTGCATCTGCCGCAGCTTTAATCAGCCATTCAACTGCCTTACTGGGCTGATCATACCCTAATCGATCCTGCAGATCATAAAATTGAATAGCAGTAGTCACCGATAACCTAACCCGCCGGTCTCGTAGTCCCTTGGAAGTCCACACCTTGCTATGCCGGTCTTTCCCGCCGGAAGCTCTTGAAACCCTAATTATACGGGAGGAATTGTGCCACCCGCGGAGGCCTCCCCCAACAACAATGGCACCACTTCCGGACCCAACATTAGATCTTTTGAGCTTCCCGTCTTCTTCATCATCTATCTTGCTTGAGTGAGTCCTGCCATTAGCAACT
Organism: Euphorbia schlechtendalii; assembly: GCA_949673415.1. Classification (NCBI taxonomy): domain Eukaryota; kingdom Viridiplantae; phylum Streptophyta; class Magnoliopsida; order Malpighiales; family Euphorbiaceae; genus Euphorbia; species Euphorbia schlechtendalii. The sequence goes on along the minus strand of CATIWQ010281768.1, from coordinate 15,653 downwards.
CGGGAGAACTTACTAGGTTGTATCTGAATCTCCTCATCCATAACACTTAAAAAGTCAAACTTTCCATTTCTCTTCCCCCTGAAGATGATGATGAAGAAGAAGAGGTGGAATGGGTTTTGGGGAAATGGCTTAGCTAGTGAGAGAAATCGAAGAGGAAGTGAATTAGCAGGTGGGGTGGCTGTGTCCTATGCATTGATGACGATTTCACAAAGAAAAGTACTGTGGGTGTGTAGTCATAAAAAGCCCTTTTTTCCGATTCGAAATATCGCAGTCCAAGTCAGTAGAGTGAGAAAGTGAGAAGCCTTGTTACTTCTCTCTCTAGTTTAAGCTTTTTGCAGACATGGCTTTCAAAGGCAAACCCTGCAATTTCAGCATCTCAGCTCTGCAACCAAAACCACCCCATTAAAGCCATAGAATTTGAAAAGGAAATACAATTACCAATTTACCACACAGACATAGAGTTTGCCCATTTCATAGCCTGAGATCTGACTCATTTTTACTGTAACTTTAAACCTAACCTAAACATAGCTTTCACATAGATCTAATGAACTCTATTTTTTATGTTTAAACACAGATTTAAGGAGAAATGAAACAAAAAGAAACCGTCTTTGCCAAATACTCTTTTGCCTCAATATTAAGAAACTTAGTTATTGTGATCTGAACTAAACCCTTTTCAAGGTTTGCTTTTGTATTTAAAGCTTCTTTATCTATAAAATTGGAAAAAAAAAAACTCCGCCTCCATTACCACTATCACCACCGCCACCAATGAATAATGACAATAAATGACAAAAATAAAGCCATTAATTCAAAGCAGTGTTTCAGTTTTCCCAGCAAAGAGAGTAGAGGAAGTATACAAGTGAAAAAAACAAATAAAATAATACTAATAAATAACTAACAAAAATTAGCTTACACTGAAACATTGCTGGGTACAGTTTACAGGTGTCAATCACTTGAAAGATTTTATTTTTGTCCCTCTTTTTTGCTTTTCTTGATTCTTTTTTCCCCTATCAGACTAGCAGTTTACAGTCTACAGATCCTTGCATATAAACATCCAAAAGTGACAGATCTGTCAACCCTTGTTGATGAAGATGATTAATTACCTTCTTGGATCAGTACTTGAACTGCAAAATAATAGAAACTAAACAAATTAGAAACAATATATAGAGTTAGTTAGTGATAACTGAAAACCTAGTTAATGCATTAAGACTACAAACTTGTAAGATCAGCTTCAACAAGATGCATTGAAAAATAAAACATACACTGTTAATTTAGTCTTGTTTGCTCTAAATATTGCAGAGAAATTTGAAGAATTTAACGTGTCTGGTTTCCTTTTGTCTGCTTATTCAGTTTTAAACTCACAGCTTAAAAAGTCAGGTACTAAATTTGAAGAGTTGAAACAAGTTTGTAGTGAGAATTTAAGAAATGATAAAAACAAACAGAAAAACAGATTCAAATTAGGTTTTTTTATGGAAGAAACACAGTGAAGAAGAAGAAGAAGAAGAAGAAGAAGAAGAAAGGGCCTACCCATTTGAGCATACAACCGGGCTTAACGGGAAAGGACTAGATACAGCGCCGTTGGCCATCCTTAAATATATATATCTCAATTTTATTCCCTTTTTACACTTTCCTGATTCGTTTATTTACTATTTTTGCCATTCCCATTTATAATGAAATCCAGCAATTATACTCGTACAATAATTTTCTATTCTTTGTTTCCATTCAATTATATTTCGTTTCTTGTTATTGTCATCTTTTATGGTTTTGATTTTATTAGATTTTCGTGATTCTTTTTTGTTTTTGTTCATGCAAAAACAGTTTTTAAAATAATTTTCCTGGAAAAATAAATTTTGTTTAAGTTTTCATGATAAATTTAATTAACCTACTTACTTCTTCGAACTGCGTTTGAACTTGTTTTATCCATTTATAATTGCATTCTGATTCGTACACCAAATAAATTAGTAATTTGCAATTTAGATTTTTTTAATTGAAATCAAAAATATTTGAATTAATATATTAAAATTGAACATTCTGAATCTGAAACTGAACTGTAACTTAGAGTGTGTTTCTCAATACTTTTCATTTTTCAACTTATGTCTTATAAGTATTTTTTTCAAAAAGTAAGTTTGACTTACTTTTAACTTCTTTCTTATTTTTAACTTTTAAATTAAAAAAAAGTTATCAGAAACACTTCATTATCTGACTAATAAGTTAAAATCTCCTTAAAAGACACTTTTAAGTTAAAAGTTGAAAATGAGAAGTTTTGAGAAACACCCCATTAATATACTAAAATTGAAAATGCTGGAACTTAATTGAAAAATAATTATTTATATCAACTATAAAAATATTTTTTTAAAATGTCAGTGTAATAATAACAATAATCCATAATATTTTAAACAATATTATACAACTTAAAAATATTAATATATTAATAACAATAATCCATGTATTTTAAAATAATATAGTATTATAATAAATTTAGTAATAATCCTTCATTGTAGTATTAATTAAAATTATTATTACAAACTATCCTAATTGTTGTTATATTTTCACACTAATTCATTATATTACAATAAAATTTATTAAAAATAATTAATCATAATAATTATTAAAATTATTATTACAAGCTTCCATATTTTTATTATTATTATTATACTATTTTTTAATATTATCATTTGAAATTATTAATTTTATTACTTTCATTATTATTATTATATATATGACAATAATATTTTGTTAATAATTTAATTATTATCCATATTACAAAAATATTAATGTAATTTATTTATCATTAAAAGAAAACTATTTATCAAACATATAATAATTATTATTTTTGTAAAATATTATTAGCTGCTATTAATTATTTGTGAATATTAAAATCAATTAGTAATATTGAATACTGAAACTGATCTAAAACTTAACTAGAATGAACTGAAACTGAACTGAACTGATTTAAATAAATCAAATTGGGTGTTGAATAAGCTGAAAAGAATAAAACCTGATAAGTAAACTAGCTTTTATTGCATAATGGAATGATTGAATTAAATTCATTCTTTTTTTTTACTAACAACAGGTTTTTAAAAAACCATCCATGATCATACGGTCAACAAAAAACATTCATGATTATAAATAACTAAATAAGTTTTGCCACAAAAATAATTAATTAAGTTTCAGAAAAGTTAATTTGTAGAAAACTTTAAACTGAGAAGGATTAAAACTCCAATTCATTATTATATAATTTGTTTCACGCAATTATCTTTATTGTTTATGTTTAAATAAATTGCAGTTATCCTTTAATTAAAATATATTACTATTATTAAATATCTGACACTGAGCAGCCACTATCATCTTGAGAATATGTTACGAAAGTCGTGCACTATGGATAGTTATTCAGATACATTTTTCAATCTATCATCGTAAAATTTAATTTGAAGTTCTTTTAAAAAATAGAAAGTGGCAAACTAAAGTTTCCAACAATTTGTTTTCTTAAGTGAAAAAACTAATAAGTACATGAGGAAATATTTCACCGATCTGTATTATAAATAGTATGAATAAAAATATGGGGTTTCAGTTTATAATGTGAAAACAGTTTGTCTATAAATGTTGCAGGCTTGCTATTTATTGACTTAAGTTATCACAAGAAATGTATATGTACGTAGATAATACTGCACTAACTAGGAGTGTAATCAAAATATATATCATGTCATCAGTTTAATAAACTCTAATGAAGTATATTCATGCATGTAGTAGTAGATATGCTAAGGACATTTATCTTCATGATGATACAACAAAAGTTATATTTATAAAATACCTGTTGAGATCTTAATCTAACTCGAATATTATGTGTCGATTAAAGAAATCTACTAATGTGTTGAAACAGGGTAATAGTTCTTTTTTTTCACAATGCCTTTTCAACATGATTTCACAGTTTGTTCAAACATAATTACTTTTGGATTTCAAAATGAGAATTGGCTTTGTGATTCAAGAAAAACATACATCCATGCATACGCAAATTGGGATTGCGATGTTAGATGATATTAAATTAAATTAAAGTGATAGATTTTATTTTGATAATGTTATAAAGCTCTAGATACGTCTAATTATCATAATAACATCGTAAATGTAATTACATTAAATACAAAGTGAAATCCTTTCAAGTGCAGTTCGACAAAAATTTAAACAAAAATACAAAGGAAAACTTCAAATAAATTCACTCTTTATGTGACTCGAATATGTGACCCTTAAGATCATAAATTTAGTTTGAACTAAAGAGCTTTTTTCACAAATGCAGTAATATGAATAAATAATTTAGGCAAATTATCACTAATTGTAAGAATGTTTAATTAGATTTAATTGTAATTTTATCTAACCTTATTAATGACAACCTTCTCTTTTAATCAATTTAAATTTCTTAACTTAAAAAGATCATATCTCTTAAACCGTTAATTTTTTCAAAACGATTCTTTAGAACATTTTGTTCATTTCATTCTTATCTTTAAAATAAAATCCAGCTCGATATACATTCTACAAAAAAAATTGAAAGTTCAAATTGGTATAATTCATATTATATGAGTTTACATTTTGGTATAATTTTCATATACCAGATTTCTTTATACCTTATTTTTTCTAGATAATATAATGCGTATTATACGAGTTTGCGAATTAGTACAATGCTCGTTATAGTTGATTTTTTGTATAAAGAAATATGGTATAATTATAATGAACATTATACCAAAATGCAAATTGATATAATTCAAATTTTTTGTCGAAAATATATCGAGTTGGATCTTGTTTTAAAAATAAAAATGAAACGAACAAAATGTTCTTAAGAGTCGTTTCGAGAAAATTAACGGTTTGAAAGATTTGGTTGTTTTAAATTAAGAAATTCAAACTAATTAAGAAAGATAAGGTTGTTAATTAGTAGAATTGTACTTCACGTATAAGTTTAAATATGAAATATAATAAGATAAAATTACTAATTTATATTATTTAGGATAAAACTATAATTAAATCTAATTAGGTAGCATTCCTTACAATTCCCCTTAACTAAACCTGTGAACGGGCTCATCGGCCCCCAGAACCAGTACATGCTCCTCCTTCATGGGATGAATTTGGACAAACTAATTGAAGACTATGTTAGGCTCGGCCTGGCCTGAAGTGATCCGAATAAAGAATAAATTATAAGATGATTGGTTTTAATATTAAAATTTAAATTCGGTCTTCTTGGTCCGTTATAGTAATTAATATATAAAAATATTATGTTGATCCATATATTCCTATTAAGGAATTATATGGATGAACATATTGATTTGTTTATATGCACTCAATATTTTCACGAATATATTTGGAATTAATTTAATACAAATTTTTTTTGTAATAAAAGTATGATTTTTCATAAAAAAAAAATTAATCGGCAGCTCTCAGGGCAAGTCTAATGGTTATCCATTTTGGAGAATTCTCTTAAATGTGAAATGAATAAGGGAATGGTCAAGTCCAGCCATTCTCCATATGGTATATCCTTAAAATGAGTTCTCCAAATGTGAGGATTAAATCTATTTCCCCGTTTTGGGAAATGAAATAAAATAATATTACTTTTAGGGGAATTAAATAAATTAGTATTCATTTTTGCTTTTTTATTATTTTTAGTTTTTGTTTTGTTATTTTTTTGTTAGCTTAGTAATAAAATACTGTTGTATTATTTTAAAGTGAATTTGATTAGGGGAGTGAAAAATTGAAAAAATGATTGAAGAAAAAATATTAGAATGAAAAATGAAAAAAATGATCGGATTTACTTTCAAACCGAACTTGCAACAAGTTATTTTACAAAGACAGACTAAAATCCAAATTTTATGTATATAGGTTTAGCCCCTCTTGGATTACTAAATTTTTAGTTCCAAGTTAAGTTAAGCTAAGCCTGTTATTGTTATTGTTGTTATTATTATTATTAAAAAGTTAGAGGGGAGATGAAAGGAGGGAGAAGGAGACAACGTAGGTGAGGTGACAGAATAGAAATAAATGGAAGGGACCCAAAAATTGAAATTATTCTAATTTCATAGCACGTTTATGGGCCATGAACCTTGTGTGTCTTTGCTAACTTATTTGGGTATTTTGCAATCACTCGCTGTCCTTCCTCCCCCAACTCACTTTATCACATCTCCTTTCACTACTATTTATTTTCAATCCACACTATTAACCTGCTCTTTTACTCAACTATAGTGTTTCTTCATTATTTGGCCCTAATATTTATGTGAATTTGTCGCATAAGGAACTTATTAACCATCCTCGTGTGAGAAAAAATTATATGTTGGTTTACCTGTTCTCAAATGTCGAGTTGAGAAATGATCACAAGTTTTATTAAGAGTAATGGAAAAGAAATTAAAATCAATCATTCCATTAGGAAACTAACAGTATCAATTATTATCTTCTTCATTATTATTATTACTACTATTATTATTAATGTAGGTTATGGATTGTGGAGTTAGTGGGTTGGAGCATGTTATCTTGGTTCCCAAAATTATAGTAATGTCTCTGTCATATGTTGGAAATACCCGGTCCGTCCGTGAGCGAGTCAATCGGATCAAAGGATCTGATCCAATTTAATTATTTGGATTAAAGTTATAGAACTTTAAGAAATTAATTACGAATAATCAAGAGTTTAAGGATTTAATTGCAATTAATCAAAATTCCATATTATGTATTGAAACGTGAGAATTTTTTTTCGTCCATAAGTTTGGCAGAATTGAATGAATTATTAGATTCATTATCAATTTGCAATCTAACCAATCAATTCTCTCTCCCGGATTTTTCATCTCACGACGAAACATCGCAAATCGATCGTTATCGATCTTCGTCGCTGCAGAAGTTGTGGTTATATATCCATACTTCGACAAATCTTGAGATGGATCCGATTCGACATTCAAACAGCGTTCTTTTATCTTGGACAAACGGAAAACGTTAGAATCCGAATTCAATTCTATTTACGTTTTACTTCATCATACAAAATGAATCTATCACTAAACAATCTTTTAGCATTAAAGTTTTTAAAAAGCAAATCCATAGGCATGTTCTCGCAATTCCATGCTTACCCATTTGCCGCTTCAAAAGAAGCCATTATTTTTTATTCTTAATTCTCCACTTTTAATACCTGCTTAGTACTAAATCTATGTTATTTATTCAAACTGTACTTAATGAACTCGTTGCAGGCTATAATTGTAGTAGCAAATTAAATGGAACTGAGATGAAATATTTTTTAACTTGTAAAGAGTAAAACTACAGAATTGAAGAGTTTTCCCTTACAATTTATGAGTAGTTGAAGTATGGAAATTTTATACATGATGAAAAAACTGAAAAAATAAGCATAAAAGAAAATATTTTTTATGTATGTAATCAAAAGAGTATATAATAATTTCATTATTTGGTCAAACTGCTACATAGTGTTTATGATCCATTGAAAATAAACTGAAATTTAGGTTATAACTTTCAACACATAAACTTAAATATAAGTCATTGACCATTCACGACTAATAAAAATAGTTACTACTATAAAGTGAAAGTGCTTGTAAAGTAAGTTTGAAATCAATGAGATACTATCGGCAAAGAGAAAGATTCCTCCAGGAAAGTGTCTTTTGAAATCTTTAAATACTAATTTATTTACATCAGAGTAAACAAGCAAGGAGGGAAGTGAAAATAAAAGAACAAAGGTGAAGTAAATGTGGAATTGTTGAGTAGTTCAAGACATACAGAGAATGTGACACGCTCAAATAGGCAGATGAACGTGTCTTTGTCTTACTGGAGATCAGTGGCTGACTTCTCGATCTCATCCTCTACCACGTGTCATTGTCTTCCAAATTTATCATCAGGTATTTCCAATTTTATACAGTATTTTTAGTTCAAATTTTATTTTATATAATATTTTTTATCCACTCATATATTCCAAATTTTCGTTTCAAATTTTAAAACTATCAATATAAAAATAATGATAAGTTTTAAAAAATTAAATAAAATAGATTTTGTACAAATAAAAGAATATTAAATTTAATTATATATATTCGAAGCACAAGAATTTTTTAAAAAATAAAAATAATAATAAATAAATTTGAAGTTCTGAATAGTGTTGATATATACATTTCAAAATTTGAAACCGAAAATAAAATAGAGTTGAAGAACTCAACTTCATTTCCAACTAACCTCACTTTTGAAGTGAGGTTGGAAATGTTCTTAGAGCATGTTCATTCGTAATCTATACATATAATAATCTATGTGCATAAAGTATGGTCACACTTCAATGATATTTTATATTTCTACTCAAAGAATAGGGTGACGGGGCAGTTATTTCAAATTTGAAATAATTCATCCCCTTACTCTGTTTTTTAAATAAGGATGTATTATTATTTTATTAATATTATTTTTATATTTAAAACAAATTAATGAATAATTATTTATAATTTTGTAGATTAGTTTATTAACAATTTAAATATGTTTAATGATTATAAATAATGTTTTTATTGTATAAAAAAATTATTTGATTATTATAAGTAAATATTAAATATTAATTGTTCTGTGTTATTTTAAATTTATATCCATCATTTAATTTGGAAAATATTAAAATATTAATATTTTTATTAAATTATAATAAAAACATAATGTTTTTCATAATTAATATAGCAATGATAAAATATTGTTTTGATGGAAAGAATCTTTTTTTAGATGTAGAAAATTAGAGTAATGAGTTGGTGTTAATTTATTGTAGCAACTCTATAAATAAGAGAAATATTAAAAAATAAAGTTTAAAGTAAAAAATATAAAGTAATGAGTTGAATATAATCTTGGTTACAATTTTCTTTAACATTTTCCATTTAAACTGAAATCCATTTCTTTATTCATTGCATGACAGTACTTAACTACTTGGAAAGTTATAGGATAACTTGATAACAATATTTTACCCTTTTTATATAAAAATATGGATTTTGAAAAAGGTTGTGATATTTCAAAACTCAAAATCTCTGATTTCTACTTTGATAAACTTACAATGACTGAATTAGTGATGTGCAAAATTAATCTAATGATTTGAAATACAAATAACAATATTTTTTATCAAAAATAAAGTTATCATATAATATATTTTACTTGTTTATAAAAAAAACCATGAATATGCACAGACAATAGAGTATGATAAATAGTTTGAAATCAACAAAAATGTGATTCACGCACATTATTAAAATTATTATAATACAGTGACTCAAAATCTTAAATTAAAAAAATTAGTCATATATACAAATGAAATATTTACATCTCTATCATGAAAAAGAAAACACAACTATTCAACCATAAGTTTGAATATTTAAGCCAATGAAGGTAAGTTTGGCAAATTGGATAATTATAAATTGGAAAAAGAGAAATACTAATTAATAGCTCTTCTAAACATGTACGTGAATTGATTGGATGTGACTCAATTAATACACATCTTAAAATAGATGTGAAAGATTTTGGGTTCGAATTCCAATCAATTCAAAAATTTATATGTTTAAAAAATAATGTAAGTAAAGAAATTTGGACACAGCTAAAAAGACATGTAAAATTTTTTATGACCACTTGACGCTTATGTTGCTGTCAAAGGTGGACGTTTCACTTTCACTTTCGTCACAAAAAGGCAATTATTGTATAGAATAGCAATTGATGTGTGTCAAAGTCATGAATTTGAAGAATCAAAATGGTGCTAGTATTTATGCATATAAATCTACAATTAGGTCCGAGGCCACTACTCCTATTGAGTAAACGTTTCACGTTCTAAGGGTAGTTTTCAATCAAGTTGAAAAAAACTTTTATTGGGTTTGACCGCACGTTTGCAGAACATATAATTATAAAAAATATATATACATAGTATCGTCAAAACGAATTGAAAAAAATATTAAAAGATGCTAGGTAATATTTAAGCAGTTAGAGCATTCGAGGATCTAGGCGAGCATTAATTGAGATCTAGACGAATTAATATCGTTCATTTTAATATTTATTAATGAATTAGAAAATAAATTTAATTAACATCTAAAATTTTATATAATAAAATTACAAATTAATGTAGCAATATTTTTCTATGATTTGATAACACTTTTAAGGAATTGGTAACATTTTTCTGATTTTTGGCAACACTTTTATGAATTTTGATAACATTTCTTGCTTTGACCGTCTTGAATCGCCCGATTATATAAAATTGTGATGGTATTTCCAAAAACCCCACCTTAACGGCTCCACCTTTTAAAACATTGAGAAATATGATGGAGTAGTATTTTTAGTACATTTGATTTTTGCGCTGATGATGAAATATTCAATATAGTTCGTTTACCGAGCATTAAATAATGGTAAATTTATTATGCTTTTGTTAAAATATATTTTCGTTAATTTACCCTTTTTCATCATTGGATCAATAATGTAATGATTGATGCAATGATGATAAGATACAATAACATTTACTTTGTCAAAAACATAATTATCGTAACAAAAACCATAAATGATATTTTGTATTTATCTGTTACGAAACAATTATTTCCTCCATTTAGGTATATATGAATTTTTGGCCGTTTTATTATATCTATATTTATATGACTTTTCTAACTTTTAAAATATTTTTTGTTCAATTATTCCAGTCGTACTTTTATTAATTTATTCAACTTTCAAGATATACAAGAATCATGATATTGATTGCATGACTCAATCAAAAAATAAATTAATAATTATATATCAATTTATAATATTAAAATTTGTGAATTAGTTAGAAAAGTTATATATTCTAAATGAAGGAATTACCACTTTAAAAAAGTTATTTGGATGGGCCGAAGTTCCTCCTGTTGTGAAAAGGCCAGCAGTCCACAAGGGTACTGAATTTTTTTCCTGAATGTTCTTTAGTTTTTTTGTGGTGTATATATGTGTAAAGCATTGTAAAAAAAATTACAATGCTCAGAATACATTTTTTATCCCTAGTCAAATTTTTTTAAAAAAATCAATTTATTTAACATAGAATTTTTTGCAAATTTTATACATAAATTGAATTAAACTCCTTTATAATTCAAAGTTTCAAATTACTCCTTTAAAGTATTAAGGGCTCGTTTGGTTGGCGGAATAGTTATTCCGCGGAATAGGAGAAAAACAAATGAAAAAAGTTTTGGAAATTTCAGTTCCTGTCATAGTTTTGGAAATTTCCAATTGAAGAGCGATTTGCATTCGAAATCTGTTGAGAATCCGTTACGGTGAAAGCAGGGATGAACGTTGATCTTTGATTCAGTTTAGATTTGTGAGTTCATACTTGTTTGTTAGGATATGTGTCTTATATTTTCAATCCCAACAAATCTAGGTAGGATACGAGTTCAACATAAAAAATATGAATCCAGTATTGATTTTAGTTTGAGATTCATGTTTAAACTCATATCTATACGTATATATAAGTTTCAGGAGTGAATGATCAATATTTCAATATTAAATTTACATATAATTCTCCATGTTAGATAAATCATTATAAATTATGAAATTTTTTTTTGTAAACACGTAAAATTAAATAAAGAGATTTTAAAACAATAATAAAAACAATTAATAGAATATAAACGAAAATAAAAAAAATGTACTTAAGTTCAGTCACATATAAATTATTTTATTATAAAACGTAAGAATATAGTCAAGATGATATTATTTTTACATGTAACAATATCTAACAAATAAATTAAAATATAACATTTGTAGAAAATATAGTTGACAAGACTTAATTGTATCATATACATAAAAAATAAAAAAATGAAAACTCTTTTATTGATTTATTTTGGACATGTTTCAGATCCCGATACATAAATCCAATGGATCTGGATTGTACATATATTAATGTTACAGATTCAACGGATCCAGATCAGATATGAATCCAATAACAGGATGTAGGAAAAAAATCCTCTATCCCCAACTATGTCCCCAACCCTATCCCCTCCAATCAGATAATGCCACGTATCAATTTTTATTATATTTTAATTAAAATGTAGGAGAGAGAAATTAATAATTATTAAAATATAATAAAAATTGATTATCTGATTGAAATGAGATGGTTGAGGACAGGATTTGGGGAATCCTGATTTTTCTCCATAGGATGTATGTTTTATCAAGATTCGTTTCTCGCTCATCCCCAACCGAAAGCATCCAGATGTCATTCGAATAGAATTTAGTTTTTACCAAAATGTTTGTATTTGTTTTACTAAGACCGTTTGCAGACATTTTCCTTCTTTTCTCAAACAATTCCTTGTTTTGGCCATCATATTGCTGCACTGTATCTTTCTTTTTAATAAAACATATGTTTTTGAAAATGCTAGTTTTATAATTTATTTGTTTACTTTGCTTTATTCACCACAAATTGCTTTATAAGAAAAAAAAATATTGCCAGATTTTTTTAATATTGCTTTATTGCACATAGACTTTAAATCTTCAATTGAATCCCAATACATAGATATAACAATGAAATAACTTCGGGCAGATTATATGAAAATCAAACTATTATAAATCTTCAATTCATTAAAATTACAATTTAACAGCTATATTTATGGTATAAATATGATATCAAAACCCGGCAAGCAATATTCTCTTTTCCTTGATTTCACCCCATATAGTTTATGTATCCGTAAATTTGTTTTGCTAGTAAATCTATTATCTCATCGCTTCTTAACTTATCAAAATATTTAAAAACAAAATACTGATAAATTCTTAGTATATTGACCTAAATATTATTAATGGTATCTTCAATTATAATTTTACGGAGAAACAAAACAAGATAAAAGTTCTTTTGTTTGGTACAATAATATAGTAATTTACAAAATTAAAATATAATATTTCATTAATTCAGTTTTTCCCAACAACTCTCTTTGACGAGAGAGAGAAATTCTTCCTCTTTCCCTTTTAAAGATTTTCAAATGTTTTTTTTATTTAATAATATATATTTACTATTTTATTAATTTCTGCGAAGGGACTGACTTCTTCAATTAGGGATCTGATGTTCAGGATTGTAAATGAACAAAAGTACTTGTGAACAGCTTGATATTCGGCTCAGTTAAAAGCTCGTTCGAGCTCGACTAGCTAATAAATGAGTTTGATCTTGAACGCATATTTAAGTTTGTTTTAATAAACGAAAAAAACTTGAACAATGGGGTTGACTTGAAAGCTCGTGAACATGCTCGATAAACGACTCGGTGACATATTGCAAACTACTTGCGAATAAGCTTGTTAAAAGGCTTATGATCTTATAAAAAAAATAAGGATTTTGCATTCCTTATATAAATTATAAGTATATTATGAAAAATAAATATACATAGGTATATATGTAGTATTAAATTTAAGTATTTTTAAGCAGTGTTTTAAAAAGCGCTAGTCGGGCAGTCGAAGGTGAATCGAGGCCTAGGCGGGGATTAATCGGGGCCTAGGCGAACTTAGGCACTAGTCAGTAGGGTTTAGGCGCTAGGCGTAGCCAGGCGACGACCCTCAAAATAGCGCCTAGGCGGGGCCTAGGCGAATCTAGGTGGGGTTTTTTAAAACAATGTTTTCAAGAGATTAAATAAGTTTTGAACACACAACACTTTAATTCGTGAAGTCAAAACATATTTTAAGTTCGAAACTTAATTGGAGCTTGTAAAAAATTTAATTAATATGTCCGAGTAAAGCTCAGGCAAGCTCAATCGAACAAACTGGAGTAAGCACAATTTAAACTCTGCTCAGGTTCGGTTTGACCAAGCTCGAGTTCGACTCGGACACGGTTTGATGAAGCTCGAGCTCATAAAAAATTTAGCGAGCTTAGCTTGAACAATCAGTGTTCGAGCTCTGCTTGTCTCCTTTATAGCCTTACAATGCTACACATCTTAGTCTTGATGATTTTATCATTGGGTTGGACATCATCTGCTTTTAGACAAAGATACTTGTTGATCTTTCATATATACCCAAATTAATCTCCTTCAAGTAAAGATTGTTCTACATCTGTGGCAATGGATGATATTACGGCGTACGCATGAGCTCTTATGGTTATTGACAATTAATGTTAGTTGTGAATAAGTGATTAAGAAAGTGGAGATTTTTATTTTGTTTTTGTTTTTTTAGTAAGTCTTCTCACATGACCTTTTTGTCTTGTGTTTACATGATACGTTTGTGTGATGTTTTATGTCCGGTGTTTTAACTACAGTAATAGGTTTAAAGCAGATTCTGAATTGTCTACGTTAACCGGTCTGCATGCAGCATGGTTACCAGCCAGAACAGTTGATTCTTCGACATGTGAGGTTACTTGTCTGCGCGTTTATACACCTATCAAAGCTGTTTATAAAAGCTGTTGTATTTGATTCGATTAACAACATATATTCTTCCATTCAAAAGAGTACATGGTATTTTATCGTGACAATTGAATAAATATTTTTGTTTCCCCCCGTTCTGAAAGGTAAATTCTCCCTTGTAAAGTTAGGAAGTACTTTCCATCACCATTTGTGAATATTTTATCAACTTTTTTTAACTAATTGCAAAAATGGAACTGCGAAATACTGAAATAACTAATATATATTCAAATTAATTGCAAAAAATCTTTTTTTTTTTGGTGAGTAATTGCAAAATTTATGAATCTTGCTCATAAAAATTTACCACAATTGTATAAATTACACTCAAATTATGATAAATCTCATTTCTTTATATTAAAGTTATTTATTTCTATGTAGACCAAAATAAATTATTAATACTAGAAATGAAACTTGACAAAGAACTAACTGATCCAATCTATCAATGCATTATTTATTCATTAAAAAATTGTGCCTGTATTGGGCCCTACCATGCCCTTGTAATTAGGCCCAGAGGTCCAAAGGCAGTAGAAGGCCATTTTCTTAAGGGTTTTTTATATAAATACTCCATATAAGATATGAGTTTCATACTTGCACCTATGTATTTAATAAAATATCTCAGTTGGATAAACTAATTAACAAAATATCATTTTTTCAAATTTATATGTCCTTCTCTAATTAACTACACCGTATCTCCACTAATTAATTAACTCACGATTTGTGACACATTCCATATAAAACACAACGAGCTGCAAAATAGGAACTACTCTAAAACGGTTCCAACCTTCTTCAACCCCCGTTTCTCCATCATCATTTACCTAAGAACAATGAATCTTGAACTCGATTCCACTAATTTGCAACAAGAAATATGCAAACGACGGACAAGCTGCAAAATGGGAAAACTTGTAATCGGTTCCACCCTTCTTGAAATTGATTCTCCATCAAAATCATCACCCTAACCCCAAAATCGGAAAAAAGGACTACAGCAACAACATAAAAGACGGCTGGAGATTAGAAACCGATCGGAGATTTCTTCTATAAAGTAAGTTTTTTATTTTGAGATTATTTCGAATTTGTATGGTGTATATGGGTTTGAAACTCATTCAATAGATTCCCATTGTCAGATTATATTATTTGGGGTTTTTTAGGTACTAAGTCTCATCAAATGACATTTTGTTTGAAAGTGTCTGGTTTATATGGTTGGGATTCCCATTGATTGTGGTAAAAATCGAGATTCGGACCATGATTTTGATTCTAAATATGATTTTTTAGAAAGTGTATGGTTTAAATAGTTAGAGTTCGATTAAGATGTTTAATCAGAATTTAAAT
>CATIWQ010281726.1:0-27458 GCA_949673415.1 Euphorbia schlechtendalii | reverse complement strand
TTCTACTTGAAATCTTTTACAACGTGGAATGTGGTACTCACTGCAATAGTCTTTCGCTAAATGAGGTACGAACTTGTTTACCAATTTATATACTAATGTTGAATTTACCTTGAGCACAAGGAAAAAGTTAAGTGCGGGGGTATGATAATTGTATAACTACACTTATTATCATATTAATTTTACACACTAAACACTATAGTTTAAGTCATTTTTATACTTCATATAAAAGATTTCACGTGGTATGTAGTTGTTTTTTATGAAAATGTAGATACTAGGTAAATCTTGGGAGTAAAATGATTTAAAGTGGAATTCTATGAAAAAAGAGTGAAAAAGGTGCAAAACGATGCATGGAACTTGAAGATTTTGCTTAGGATCGAAGCTGTCAAAGATCGATAAAGTTACAAGGAGAATTCTGAAGAAAAATGCAATTCACGGTCGCGACAATCATTCACGGTCGTGAATTGTTCTTCTTCAAAATAGAAGTCTGCAATCAAAGATTCATGATCGTGACTTGTTTATCGTGGTCGCGACTTGGACGGTTTTCTGGTTTAATCTTCTTAACTACTAATCGCCAGAAAAGGACCATCAACCGCCATCAACTACCAATGAATAGACACCTATCAGAAATAAACCAATCAGGAAAAGGTGCCTATCCATTGTGGATTAGATTATAACTTCTCAACCAAGCACAATTAAGTGATGCAATCATTCACCAATGGACACGACTCTTCGTATGGATAGACGCAACCCTTCAAACTTTATAAATAGGGCTCCAAACCTTACAATTTCATACAGTGAGATAGAGGGAAAATATTAGGTGCATGAGTGAGATATAGTGTGTGTATAGATAGAGAATTCGCTACGTTCATAAGTGTTAGAGAGAAAATGTTTAAGTGATTCGAATCCTTGTTTTGATCATTAGATTTCTCTACATTCTCGAGCGATTGTTGTATAAGTATACTTGCAAATCACTTATCAATAAAAGTTTTCGTTCTTCAATATTCGTTTGTTTGATATTCACAAAGAATAGCATCCTAGCGGAGGTTCTGTATGGGCCATGACCGAATTCAAAGCAGACGCAGGAATTGCGGGAATTGACAACTCCCATTCAAGAGTGGATACAGTTTGATCAACTTTAGCTTTCACTTGCATACCTTACAACTTTGCTTTTCTTTCTAATTATACTTTCTATTTCAAAGTTTATGATATGTCTATGTGTCATAATGCATATTTCGTATTAAGTCTTTTATATTAATCAAGTTATATGCGTTGAAGTTAATTTTAATAGTAGTTTCGGGGTTAACAATATCGTGTATAATCACTGGATCTGTGATATAACGCTGTTTAGTGAGCCAACATTTTTTGAATGGTAACTTACTAAATGTGGCTATGTCAGAGCGACCCGTACTAAGCATAGTATTGATGTTGTTCAGGTTTATATAATTGTCTTAATTCATTTGCGCTAGGTTTAGAAAAGTTATTTCATGTGTTGCTTTGCGACGAATAATTGAACATCTAGGTATTTTGAACTGAGTCTGTTAGATTAGTTTAGTGAATCGTAACATCTTTATTGAACTTGCATGATTTCTCTGCTATCCTTATTTTGTAGGGAAAATCTATATATTTAGATTCTCTAATCTTTCATATCTATATTAACTCATTCTTCATTCTAACCCTCCTATCTAAAATATCAATATATTTTATTTTCTTTCTTTTGTCTTCCTTGTTGATCTTTAGAGCTAGTCCTTCCCAATGGGATCGATATCTTTTAAAACTACATCGCAACTGTGTACTTGCAGTTATCATCACTTTTCTATTTGATAAGAGGTATTGACAACACCTATACTTTACACGAACAAGTTTGTGGCATCATTAGTATATAGCCAAACTCTTTATGAAAAAGTTATTAAACTTATCAATAGAAAAGTGGTGAACAGAGCAACACTTCTCATTCGTCGCGCATCCACAGACGAACGGTCAAACGGAAGTAACCAATCGAACGCTTAGCGAAGGCCTCAAAAAACATGTTGAAGGAGGGAAAGAAGTACGAGATGAAGAGCTAAATTACGTACTATGGTCATACCGGACCACTCCTTGCAAACTGACCAGAAAAATGCCCTTCATACTGGTCCACAGGGTCGAAGCTGTTATACCAGTTGAGATCGAAGCTCCATCAGATCAATTCCAATTCTACAACGAGGAGCAAAATCACATAAACCTGCTTCATCACCTAGACGGCCTGGAAGAGAGGCACGAGCGAGAGCCTACATCTGGATGGCAGCATACAAGGTAAAAGTCATAAGATATCACGATAGGAGAGTCAAGGAATTGCGGCTAAAAGAAGGAGACTTAGTCTTAAGAGATTCGGTAGCTTCGCAAAAACTAGAAGGAAAAGGCAAGCTAGGAGCCAATTGGGAAGACCCCTATGTAAATGATGAGGTTATTGGACCTGCTACCTATAGACTAAGAGAGATGGATGGAAAAAATTTACCTAGAAATTGGAACATATCCTCTCTTAGAAAATACTTTGCTACCGCTTAACCATAGGAACAACCGAGTGCACTCTTTTCCTTGACATGGATTTTCTCCCCCTGGGTTTTTTTCCATATAGGGTTTTTAACAAGGCACCCAACCTTGATGGTTCCTATGTCGGATAACGGTTCGATAGACACCGGCTGATCTTATATGTTAATCTTTTTAATGAAAAAGAAATTTTATGGTTCCTATGCCGGATAACGATTCGATAGACATCGGCTGATGTTATATTTTACTTTATTTAATGAAAAAGAAAATTTACTTAAAAATGTTTTTTGCAATTTAGTATTGTTGATCACACAATCTGAAATTCACTCGTTTTAAGTTCTTAAGGAACAAAATAGCCTAAAGGGCAGCAACCCTCTAGGGGACGGTTGAGCACACGGGATTAGCTTACCCGGCTCCCACTATTCACTACACGGCTTAGTACGGTAGTCGACAATAGCTTATCCTAGCATTTGAAGATCTAAGATACCGGCTACTTCTAAGTTAATTATTCTCAATGTTTGATAAACGTACAGCTTGAAAGAGGAATTATAACAAACAAAATAGAATAATTAAAGATTGAAAAGCAACATAGACAAGTATAAAAAATGACTCATTAAAACTATCGAAACGGTCATTCCGTGAGAGCAAAACTTGTCAAAACTAAATTATATTAAATAATTTATATTATATAGGTCACGAAGGACCATTTGTCAAAATTCCTTAAGAGGCTTACAAGAATATTCACCACTCGGGCTCAAATTACAAAGTTACAAATTTTATTGAGGATAAGAGGAGGCATGAGCAGCCAACTCCTGAGCATTCTCGGCTGGAGGGATAGCCGCCGCCTCACCGTCACCTTGGGGGACCTAATCGGCCTCTTGATCATCAAGCTCTTGGCGTTCCTCTTCCTTTTGACGAGTATCCAAATCCTCGTAGCTAGGAAAGTCCACCTCCATGACAAGGTCATCCGGTATGTCCAGATGAAGAGCCTGACTCACAAGAAGGACCCTCTCAACATATAGATAGCCACACCCCAGGAGATGATCTATGATCACCTTAGTTGCAGCCACCGCGTTCTTTCGTTGGCCAATGCCTTCTTCAACTAGGTAGACTTGGCTACCATCTCCTCAAACTTCTTAGTAGACTTCGCAGCTTTGTCCACTTCCTTCTGTTCCCTCAGCCAGGCACTCTCATCCACCTCCGCCTTCCGAGTGGCTACAGCCAGCTTGGACTCAAGTTCCTTGACACGATTCGAAGTGATCTTATACCTCATCTCAA
The DNA here is from genome assembly GCA_949673415.1 of Euphorbia schlechtendalii. NCBI lineage: Eukaryota > Viridiplantae > Streptophyta > Magnoliopsida > Malpighiales > Euphorbiaceae > Euphorbia > Euphorbia schlechtendalii. Next base: position 23,657 of record CATIWQ010281726.1, on the reverse strand, counting down.
AGCGGGAGTCCTTACGAGCTCGCCTTATTAACTCGCTCCTCCTTAACATCACCTTGAAAATGATACAGATAGAAAGTGTCAATCATGATCGGATGGGTAAAAGTTGAATAAAAACACACACAAGATATTACTTACAAAAGTGAGATCTTGAAACAAGATGGTTGACAGTACAGCCATGGCCTCCTCCTTCAACTTCTCCTCATCCTTTGGGAGAGGAAAACTACTCTTGGGAAGGGATTGCACCCGGAGGTCTCTGCAGTTGACATCCGGTGCCTCCTTTACGAACACGTCCACCAAAGTTCGCTTTGGTGAGGACTGGCTCGATAGTCCGGGCTTCCCATCAACCACCTGAGGGATATACGAGGACCTAAGGATAATAAGGATAAAGCATTAGGATACTTGCACAGTTTTTTGCTTCTTCACTGCCGAATCACTAACAGGGTTGACTGTAGGATGTTTGGGCAAAGAAGAGCCCACACCCACCTCTGGCAGAGATGATCCACCAACCTTGATCGCGACCGGCTTGGTTCTTTAATTCCGCATAGGCTTCTTCTTGGTGGCTAAAAGATCAGCAACCATTTGTTCAGGTGTTAACATGCCTATAGAAATAAAAAAATCAAACAAAAATGGACAGGAATAAGTACTAGTTGGAGGTTCATGAGTCTGCAGGTAAATAACGTCATTCGAGACAGGGTCACGGACAATCAAATGATGGCCTTGAATTACAGCCCATGCAGCGGTGTTTAACCTCCACATGTTAGGCTTCAGACTCTTAAAAAATTCTACCTTAGGATCATGGACTCAGCGGGTTTTCCTAGACAAGTTAGTCATCTTCTCACTCGACCACTCTGTGGGGAAGGATGGATAGTTTTTGTCTATTCGAATATAAAACCAGAATTATTTAAAGTTATACTTCAAATCCGGCCTCCCAAAAAATCTATAGAATCCTAAGCCAGGCGGTTTGGTAAATTGGTAATGGTCATCCCCCTTATTCTTCTTTATGTTGCATAACTTCCTAAAAAACATTGGGGTAAAGTCAAAGCCGACATTGATACATAGTCGGTAATGACCCATTAGCTCCACCCACACGTTGGGATGAAGCTCAACAGGACATATCCACCAAATTGTCAACAAATTGCAAATCAAGCCGGGTAGGGGATATTTGAAGCCGCTTCCCAGGGTATCCATGTATATGCTGAAATGACCGCGAGGAGGGGCATTCACCCTTTGCTTTTTCGATGGTAGGAGCACATGGCATTGTTGGAGCTAGTCAAACATTACCTCTTCGTTCGTAATATGACGTTTATGCACCATTGACACCATGTCATCTACCCGAGGCGTCATCTTTCTCTCTCTCATAGGAGCCACGGATGACGAAGCATCTTCATCCGATTAGGAGCGAAGCGGAACCTGATTATTGGCATCAGCAGTAGGGGTGCTCACCATGTTCTCGCCCTGCAGAGATGCCTCTGGGGTGGATATCTCCATCCACCGCCCAGAGGATTCCCCGCTTCCTACATCACTCATACCCCCAATCTCAAACGCATCACCCCTCACATGACTAGATTTAGTATTCTCAAAAGTCATCTAATAAGTGTATAATTACACTTATTATCTTGATATTTTTACTCACAAAACGATGTGGTTTAGAGTCATTTTATACTTCATATAAAGGATTTCACGCGGTATGTAGTTGTTTTTTATGCAAATCTTGGGAGTGAAATGATTAAAGATGGAATTCTATGCAAAAAGAGTGAAAAAGGTGCAAAAAGATGCGTGGAATGAAAGGAATTAGCTTAGGATCGAAGTTGTCAAAGTTCGATAAAGTTACAAAGAGAATCATGAAGAAAAGCATAAGTCACGACCATGTCACGATCGTGATTCCTACTCGCGATTGGCTGAGTCACACGCGACTATCTATCATGATATCGACTTATCATTCTTCACAAGCAGTAAGTTACCAACTTACATTCACGATCGTGACATGTATGCCACACTCACGAATTGTGATGGGTTTGATCAACTCTTCTCAACTTCCAACCGATGGATAAGAACGATCAACCGCCATCGACCACCATTAACTTTCAGATGAAAAGACACCTTTTGGAGACAATGCAACCATGAAAAGGTGCCTTTCCATTGAAGATAAAGATGAAATCTTGCATCCAATCACATGAAGATGATGCAACCGTTCACCAATGGACATGACTATTCGTTTGGATAAATGCAACCTTTCACACTCTATAAATAGAGGTTCAAATCAACCATTTCATTCATGATGGTATGATAGGCATCAATGGTGTCATATAGACGGCAGCAATAGATAGAGAGTGAAAGTTATATAGTTTTCGCTAAGTTCAAAGTGTTAGAGAGAAAAATGTATAAGTGATTTGATTCTTATTTCAATCACTAGATTTCTCTACAAATTCAAGCAATTGTTGTATGAGTGTAATTGCAAAGCACTTATCAATAAAAGTTTTTGTTCTTCAACATTCATTTGTTCGATATTCACAGAGAATAGCATCCTAGTGAAGGTTTTGTACGAGTCGAGACCGAATTCAAAGTAGATGCAGAAATTGCAGGAATTGATGTCTTCCATTAAAGAGTGGATACAGTTTCATCAACTTTAGCTTTCACTTGCATACCTTACAACTTAACTGTGTTTTCCACTTATACTTTCTAATTTGAAGTTTATATATGTCTATGTGTCAAAACTAGTATTTCATCTTGCGTCTCTTATATTAATAAAGTTATATGCTTTCGAGTTGATTTAAGAGTAGTTTCGGGGTTCACAAGATTGTATATAATCACTAGATCTGTGATTGTAACGGTGTTTAGTGAGCCAACATTTTTGGAGTGGTAACTTGCTAAATATGACTATGTGAGAGCGACCCGTACTAAGCATAGTATTGTTGTTGTCTAGGTTTTTATAAGTGTCAAAATTTCATTTACCCTAGATTTAGAAAAGTCATTTCATGTGTTGCTCTGTGGTGAATTATAGGATATTTGGGCATCTAGAACCGAGTTTGTTGAAGTTATCTAGTGCATAAAACATTAATGAATACTGTGCATATTTTACTCCACTATACTTGTTCTTAGGGAATATCTATATGCTTTGCATCTAATCTGTTCATCTGTCCATTCGTCTGTCTATCATTCAAAACCTTTAACTTATTTATTTTCTTTTGTTTCGTAACTCTAATTGATCCTTAGAACCGAATTCCTTCCCTATGGGATAGATATCTTTTAAAACTACATCGCAAATGTATACTTACAGTTATCATAATTTTTCTATTTGATAAGCGGTACTGACAACACCTGTTCATATTTAGAACTTTTATATTATCAGTAGAAAAGTGGCAAACACAATCGCTTAGTTCGCGGTCTTTTTTAACCTAACATGTTTAAGTTTTGGTGAGAAGGTGGTATTTAGAGGTTTCGTTAAGTATGTGTTATAAACATGTTCTTCCATCCGTCTCCACCATTCGCTACCACTACTACTACTAGAATCACTATCAGATGGGCGTGATTGAAATTTTACTATCTCCATGAGCCGGCGGCGCTAAAGTTACAAACAGCAAATTTAAAGTTTTAAATATACTCCAACCTACGTTTTGGGGGGAAACATTATATTTAACAAATTTCCTACAAGCTTAAGATCAAAATGCGTACTAACATGAAGATCAAGGGGAAACTTGTAGAAGCTTTGCAAAGGAAAATAGAAAAACGCAGAAAACTCAAGACAAAAGTTGAATACAATGAGGAAAATGGTAAAATTAAAGAGGGAAATGAAATCTTACTTGCGACAGATGAACAGTTGGTAGGAAATAAGAAGAAAGTTGCCTGAGATTGCTGGGGGGTAAGAAGAAATTGCCAGAAAAATGCTCTGAAAATTGAAATGTTGAAGTAGTGGTGAAACAGGAAAAAATCGTGGTTTTATAGTGAGGATTAGACATTTGGAATGATGGTTAAATCAACACCGTCAGATCTAAGGCGCGTGTCTTTACAGCAACGGCTGAGATTTCATCTATTTGACAGCTATCCTCAACATAAAGAAATGTCAAGCGACGTGGTCACCGGCCTGAATTTCAAGCGACGTGGCTGGGATCCGTGGCGGCCTTAAGCCAAGGAGCCACTTATTCACCTAAAGAAAGAACTAGAAGGAATTTCCCATACCTATGGGGGAGGCTTTTGATAACCCGGTATAGTGTAGCTATGCACGTGATCGTCTCATATCACGTGACCATGTGACCACCCGTCCAACCAGTTGGACATGTCAACGGCAGAAGTCTTTCACTCGAACAGGGATTCCAGATCATCTTCTATTATTATCCAACTAACAAGGAATTCAATCCTAGTTGGACTTCGTCTCTCCAACCAAGAGATATACTTCGAGAAGAATGAACCACTAGTGGTAGAGTCTGTCTCCATCACTATTTGGGCTCATCTCTCTCTCTCTTATATATTCAGACCTCGATCGCATAACAGAGGTACGCAATTCTCATACTCTCTTAGTGTTTTACTCTTTGCCTCCTCTCTTAATTCTGTTGCTAACTTAACCATCGGAGAGGTTACGACTGTCACTCGGCTAGTCCCCCTTAGTCACCCACTGTCTTGCAGATTTCATCCACCGTGCAAGTTGGTGCGTACAAGATAAACAATTCTGAAGATTGGTCCATGAGAATCACTTTCTCACTCAAATCTTTCATTTATCATACTCAAATCAGCCTAATTTTATAACAAGATCAGGATTGTCGTGCAAAGACTCAAAAGAATTTTTTGGTTATTATGACCTTTCAGGTAATAAATAATTAGCTTATACATCCCAATTAATAATTTGTAAAATTATTTATTGAATAATACTGTAAATATATTTTATTGAATTTTACTTTTTCAATTGCTTGAAAAGAGCTTCCTAATAATACGTGGTGATGAAATTTCAACGTACTATGATGTTCATTAAGTGAAGATTAATTTATGAATTGTTTATAATTTTCAAACTAAATTTCTTGTTTGTATTTTAGCTCCGAACTGGATTTTTTTATCAATTGGCATCGTTGGTTACAAGCCAAAATTTAAGGCCTTCAATGCTAATCAAATTGTCTCATCCAGCCCCACCTCATCTCTCACCCTGGCACCGTCACTGTATTTTCCTATTATGAGCAAAGTTCTAACTCAAACAAAAACTGCAATAAGCAATCTAGCATATACAATTGGTGTGGCTCTAGAATTTTCAGAAAGAATTTGAAAAAGAATGGAGAGAAATTCGGAGGAGAGCCTCTTCGAAAGTAGAGGCGAGAGAATAGAATGAGTTGCTAGGGTTGATGTAAATTCATTCAAGTAAATGAAAATGGGCTTAACTATTGGGCTTATGAATATGATAGCCAAATTTTAATATATATACAAACTAGAATTCATATATTTTTACAAAAATAAAAAATACACGAAAATATAATATCTAGCATAAATAATTACTACATCATCTATTAATCTATTTAATTGTCAAAATGTATTGTGAAGGTTTTAAATTTACATTTCTACCACCTTGTAGTTATCTTGTAGTTACCTAATCATATTTTATAGTTATCTTATAGTTATTTCAAATCAACTTAATTTTGTTATATTTTTATCTTGATTTTTTTATTATAATTTATTTATAGTATTTCTAATTGATTAATCATGTTATATTTATGTATTTTTATTAATTTTTTGTGTTTTAATTTTTTTTAATATGAAAAAATTGCATTTTATAATTCTCCTATAGTTACTTTATAGTTTACTTATAGATATATTTAATATAACAAAATTGCATTTATAGTTATCATATAGTTAATTTAAATTGATGTAATTATGTCATATTTTTCCCATAGTTTACTTGTAATATGTCAAATTGACATAATTGTGTTATATTTATATATATTTAATTTAGTATATGTTTTAACTATGTGATAATTATAAAATAACTATAAAATAAATATATATCGGTAAATAAAGTTCGAAAAAAGTATAATATCATGGATCTTGTTTTGAAGGGAAACGTAAAGACGAATAAAATATTCTAAAGTGGAATGTTGTAAAAAAAAGGCCTGGGAGATAAATAAAAAATAAGAAATTAGAATTTTTTAAAAGAATGAGAAATGTAAAAATGTAAATAAGAATTAGTTTAGAGGGGATAGCTTCTATTTAAATTATAGCAAACACACTAATTATGTAAAATGTCCAAAAAAATTAAGTATAATTTATTAATCATATATAATTTCCGGTATGTTACGGTTATCCCCACGGGGTTTAGTCAGGAGCAGTGTCGGGATAACGACGGGGCGGGGATAGCTCCCACCCACACCCGGCCTCGTTTTTTAATCGATAATAAACTTATTCCCCACGTAACGGTTATTGACATCTCTACTTGTAATACCTGTCAAAAATTAGTTAAGAAAAACTATTTTATGTCAGCAAGATTTACAATATATGAGCTTATTTAATTTTGAATGATAAGATAATTTTTGGGATTTTTACTTTAAAGAATATGATCAACATAAAAGATATACCCTATGATTTTACTCATTTGCAAAAAAGAAAAAGGTATGAGAATTTTTTTTTACAAAAAGGGACAATTTAAGAAAACTCTTCTTCTTCTTCTTCCATCGTGGATTTTGAAAATTTTTTAAAGAATTTTCGTGCAATGGTGGTAAAATGAAGTGGTGAGGATTAAACTACACAAGGCAATTAAAACTATAGTTCAATTCTATTCTTGAACCCTAAACCACATTTCCAATTCATTTTAAAATATTGAAAAAAAATTTAAATCCCCTCTATTTATTGTTGTGATAAATATGAACTGGGAGTTGATCCGTTTGGCTTGAAAGTTGTCTCATATGTTGTTAATTACAGTTAGGTTGATTGCAAAACGTTTAGTTTCGTCATCTTCTTCTTTAGCCATTAAATCTTCAACATACGTTATTATTCTTCCTCACATTGAAGTCGAAGATGGATAAAAGGATGATGATAAAGGTAAATGACATGCTTCTCCTTCTCCTATTTCTCGTTTTCGGATCCGATTTTTGTGTCTCCTGTGCAACACCGAAGCAAGCAAACCATTGAAGGCACTCCGACCTAATCTCGACCAGCCACCGTTCAATCCTCCACCTCCGCCTTGGCCGTGCTACAACAACTTTCTTGTTGCTTCTTCGACTTTTAATCCTTACATTTTCCATCGCCAAAGCCTTAATTTAGGATTAATTCAATTCAAATCATAATCGATTAATTAGATATTGGAGATTTAGAAGAGGAAAAAGAAAAAGAAAATTGTGACAGAAGTTTTTAAATTGATAGTTTGCCTAAATACATAGATTACTTTTCAAATCAGTATAAAAAGTCACGTGATACCTCAAATTTTGTCATGTAACACATAGCACCTTCAAGTTTGGTAAAAGTGAATAACTTTAGCCCCACAAAATGACTTGCCCAGTCTCTCCGGATTAAAAAAAGAAAATGCCAATTCAATTAAATTTCTATGTGTGATACATGAAAAAGTCAAGCCATTCAGGCTTTGACAATAGTGTACCATTATTTTTTTCTGATGGATCAAATTTGTTTTCCTAATGTAATAGTAAAAATTGGAAAAATAATAGTTAGTCTGTAAAAAATAAGTAATGTGAAAAGAATTTTAATTAAAATGTCAAAGGATGATATAGTTGCTTGTATCCCAAATTGTTAAAGGGGTCCATTTGTGTGGCACGTGATTTGGTGGTCACAAGCATGGTACAATATGAGAAATCAAGAGCAGTAAAGGGTTCATGCATGCAATTCTTCTTTAATGTGCCAACTAACTCATACTCTACGTCATAGATGGCCTGCAGCAACCAAAATAGAAATGGTTGTCCCAAAAGGGTGTCGGTTAATTTATTATGAAAAAAGGGATTTGTAGCCACCCTTTTATTAAATTGATTGAAAAATGTTGCTTATATACGAATTATTTAACAAAACTCAACTTTGAGTTACACTTTAGAAAAGGGTGACCTTAAATAGGTTTATGAAAAGTACATTTTAATAGCGGGATGCTCTTGAACCTTTAGTAAATAATTTAGGGTATAAAAAATATTTAAAATAAAATGAATACTAACCTAGGTATAAAAGGTGCTCTCTCCTCCCCTCTTTCCTCTCTCTGAAAACTCATGCTCTCATCTCTTCTTCCTTTCAATCACTATTCTCTTTGCATTAGGTTTTTATTCTAACGGTGAATCTCAAGATGGGAAGTGATAAACTCGATAATCCAAAGTTAATGTAGCCGGAATACTACTTCATATAATCACAACCAACTATAATTTCGATTTCCTCATCTATTTCTATGTTTTAATCTATGGATGTCTCTTTTCATTGCTAAATACAATCTTCAACTAACTTAAATCCATAATGTTGTGTTCATCTTAATTAGCAAAATTCCATCATGTATTATCAATTGAGCTAAGATTTGATTGGATTTTCTGTGAGAACAGCTTGAACTAAGAGCTTGTTCTTTGTAATTCTAGTCAAAGAAATAACGATTCTTTTGGAGTCTATTTGTATGGATATCCATGATTCATCAGATGGATGGTATTTCTTAACCCTAAAATTGTTTATTCACTATTATTCTGCTTTTTGCATATTTTGAAATTCATTCCTCTATAGAATTGAGAAGCTTTTTATCTCAAAGCTGATAGTTAACTTGCAGGAATTTGATTAATTCTCATTGAGCATCGATGAAGATAAACTGTGAGGCCGCTGAACTACAGATTGTTTGGGACATGTTGCCCTTGTGACTGAAATTAACTGTATTGGTTGAGACAAAACCTAAACTGAAATCAACTGTAGTTCCAGTATTCATAGCTAGTGAAGAAAGTTCTATAAAAAGTAGGGTTGGCATGGATGGTCTTGTGCATGATGGGATGCTCGATAAGTTGAAAGGAGCTCCTTTGTTAGAAATCGACATCCCTTTGTTATATTGAAAACACTTGTTCTTTTCCTTTTTATGGGTTTGGCATGTGAATCTAATATGATGAATATGAACTTGTGGTGGTAGATTTTGGGTTGACACGGTATATATATAACCTTGCATTGGTACTGGTAATATGATTCCTTGGAAACTTCACGTGACAAGGAAACTTTTTCACAATGGTCTAGCACATAAGGTCAGACTGAAATCTCTGTCTTCTGCTATTTATAGTTTTTTCATAATGATTTCATTTAACAAATTCACTGTTAGCCTTATTATTATCTGTCTAGATACATCTTAGTGGTAAAGGCAACTCCCCCCAACTAGTTCTAGGGTTTTGAGTCTTCTTGAAACCAGATACTAGATTTTTTAAAAGTTTGAGGATTTTCAAATATGTTTATTTGAGCCACATTATTTATAAATTATGATTTTCATGTAATATATTAAATGGAAATTTCTGTGTATTATCTGATTTGACCCTGAAGACAATCAAGAATGCAATGAGGAACCATGGCTGCATTTTTTTGTTAGAGTCTTGAAATGAATTGTTATTTAATAACCTGGCACCTCTAGTATCTAATGATTTGTGAATAATTTGAAGGCTATAAATCAGCTTGAGCTAGCCATGGAAGCACTAAAAGAGATACGGTTCAGATTTTATAAGGGCTTTCCTCCTTATCCAAAAGAAGAAGTATATGGATTTGCAAAACCATCTACAATAAAACCAACACGGTGGAGTTGTAAGTTTCACTTACATAGTAAGTTAACTGCACTGATTATCAGATTACAAAATTGAGTAAAACAATTCCAAGTGAATTGTAACAAGTGCTTTTTCCCTGAACATTGAAACCAAAAAAAATTTAGGAATTATCTGAATTTTCATAGTTATCAAAGTTAAGGTGTGTGTCTTGAACCATTGGTTTGGAAGAAGTTCAAATCTTATGCATAATAATGAAAAATTGAATTGAATTTTTTCCAAACCAAGATACTCTAAACACACCCTAGCAGAATTTTTCCTCACTATTTTTACTTGATATTGCATCAAGTAGGAGTGGATGACATATGGATCTTCAGTTAGCGTGCATTGCATATAAGAATTGCCCACGCACTTTAGTTGATAATAATTTTTTTTCTGTTCAAGCGAACTATCTTTTATTTATAGCTTATTATCTCATATATCTCTTGGTAATTTTTACTATAAAATTATATAAACTGACCATTGACCATGACACTTTATCAGGTACTGTCAAAGTTATAATCAGTCAATCATTGTCTACATACTGGAGCGTGAGGTAGTTGATCTCCTAATGGTTCTGCATGTTAATTTTTCCTTTCTAAAACATGTTTAACATAGGTGACTTCTCTCTTCTTTTTCAAAGGTTTCAACTGCTTTAATATTGCAAGAATCATGCAAAGGTGTCAATTACACGTTTATGTTATATTTGTCATTTATTCACTTCAGAATATAGGCATAATACTTTTGTTTTATGCTGCAAGTCAATTTTTCTTTTGTCGAGGCTAGGAAAATGTTGTTGAAGTAGAAAAAAATCCCCATTGATGATCATGAAAGGAAATGAGCTAACTTACTTCTTGGAATTTCATATTGAAGTTGTACTTTTCTGATTAGGAAATTCAAATTGATAAGGCTGAAATTTTATTATTGTAACTGAATACATGTTGAATCACCAATTAGCTTGTTGTAGCTTGATGTCTTAGGCCCTTACAAAAAAATTTTGAACGTCAGATGCATATGATTTAGTTGAATGCTATCCTCTGCTTAGAGTGATATGGATGAGTCTTGCAGGTACTAAAGATTGACTAGTTATCAGTGTCCAGTTATGTATAATTGACCATAAACTAACAGTTGAGTGTTTTTATGCATTTGAATGGATTATGTATAAATTGATTATATTGTAGTAGATCTGAAGGCAAGAGAAAAGCTATCAAGTTTTCCTTTTTCTAGATTATGTTAAATGTTTAGCAATTGGGAATAGCAGTTAGTCTGATTGGTAATGTTATACTATCAATCTTGTTTATTGAAATTTAAATGTGTGTTTTTAATCTATACTTTCAAATGCTTTTTACATATCCTTTAACGTAAATGGGAGGTCTAAAAGAAAAGCACAAGAATTACAAATGAGAGTTGATATGGGTTTTGTAAGAATATTCAAATTAACTGTTCGATCTATATTCAACCCCATCTGATGGACATAATTTCGAATTTTGTTGAGTTGTGCCCAGGTCATAAAGCAACAACATTTTTATAGAGAGGCCTTCAGGTCACAAATCAACAACCTTATCGATGCGCCCAGTCTCACCCTCTTATGTCACCTCTAAGTTGAATGAAATAGAAGGATCTGTCTTGTGTATAGGTGACTCTAATTCTTATATAATCAAGACTTAAGTCAAGGGCAAGTTTAGTAGCATGTAGCTGCTCATCGATTTTTGAAAATTCCTACCCTGTAGGATAGGTGCATTTTGTATAAGTTTATTCCCTATCCTATTGTTTGGTTGACTCTTAAGTTGTGTCCTGTAAATTATCTGTAAAGAAATTCAGTGATTGCATTAATTTTTTTATTAGCATTCATGCAATCATTATTAGTAAGATCTTATTTCTTTTTTACATATAACTTCATCAACATTCAATTATTCATTTATCAAATGATACTAGAAATTTTTTTACTTCCTCCGTTGCTCTTATTGTTTAATATGATTCCATGTTAGTTGGGTTTTATACATAGATTTACAAGTTCTAATACTCAGTTTCATAATTAACTTTTGTAGTCTACTATCGAAGTGATGTGCTCATTTGGAGAAAATAATGAAGTTGTTGAATAATGCATCTCTGCTAATTCAGATAGAAGTTTATTTCTTGTTAGTAGGTGTGCATTGCCAAAGAAGTCCAAGAAATAATCTCCAAACAGCTCACAATCAATTGGTGTTGAACAATTGGCAGCAAGGATAAATGATAATTTGATGGTAGAAATGTAGGAAAAAGTGAAGGAAACTGTCAACTTGAAATTGAAGCAGAAAATGGATTATTTTGTGAAGAAAGTTGCTAAAAATAACCCTAGCCTTACAATCAATCTAGATGCCTATGAAGTTTCAAGTGAAAGTGAAAATGAAGATCAAGATGCCTCTTCAAGAGGTTCGTTGGGTTTCTAGAGTCTCATTGGTGTAGTTTAAGTGAGAACGAAAATATGTCTCAACTTATATTTTGAACTACTTCATGTTGTGGACTTGTATGTTTTGAACACTTCATGTTTTGGATGCATGCTTTGAACTCCTTTATGGTTTCTATTAAGGATTCTTAAAAAATGTTGTGGAATTATTGACTTATAATATATTATATTATTATATAAATTCTTATTTAACAGGTTTTTGCAAAATAAAGTGTTTTTGATAAAGGTTGCACTTGTACTAAATAGGTTGCCAGTAGGAACATAAAAAATGGTTGCAAATTTGTGCAAACGAATTGCAATTACATTAAAAAAACGTTAATTAAAAATGGTTGCCATTGAGTAATATCCGGTTGCCAATGCTATTCAAACGCCGTTAACCGTAACAGTTATATATTTATGGCAACCACACAAAATTTGTTGCTTATGAGTTTAAAATGTTTGCTATAGAGAGTTAAGGCAACCCTTTTTCCGGGTTGCAACAAATAAGCAAAAATGTTGCCTAAAGAACTTTAGGCAAGGAAGAAGAAATCGACCCATTTTTTTTTGGCAAAAGGGTTGCCCTTTTCACTGTGATAACTGTTTTAGCAGTTTAGGCAAGACTTTGTTGGGGTTGCTGTAGGCCATCTATGGCGTAGTGATACTACATAACACATAACATGGCTAGCTTCTATTCTTTCAGGACAAATCCAACATTAGCCCCTTGGCCCAAATCACATAATATTCCCCTTGAACTTTAGAAAGATGTACGCTGACCCATAAACTTGCAAAAGTGCATCAATTTGCTCCATGAATGCCAATCAGTCAACTTTTTATTTGAGAGAAAATAATAATAAAATGTCATATTTGAAAAGTCAAACCAACTTAACATTGACACACAACATTTAAAAGGAAAAATGGTATACTTTTGAATGTCGAGCGTGTAACGGGACCATTTCAAAGTTTGGGGGAAGTAAGCCAGATGGATAAGTTTAAGAGCTGGTGATGCGTTAAGTTTTTTTTATTAAATTTTGTCTACCTTTTTTGGCCTGACTACCTTTTTGAGCATTCGTGCTATAACAAGTTTATCATTTTGGTTCTTTTGATATACACGTTACCATTTTGGTTCCCGTGCTATTAATTACGTTACCAAAATTATCACTCTTTTAATAAAGTTACAATTTCTACGCCACATAGAATCCACGTGGAAAACAAATGATTAGGTGGAACCACGTAGATTTAAGATGAAAAAATTAAGTTAGCAGGGGATTGTATATATTAATTAAGGTTGCCCAAATAACCCATCTTTTATCAGAGTTACAATTCCCACGTCACAAATGATCCAAGTGGCAAACAATTGATTAGATGAAGTCGCTTAGATTTAGAGCCTTTTTGTAGAGTATCTCATCTGCTGCAGTTAGCAGATAGACATCAACTGAAAAGCTAGAAACACATGTTTGGTTAATTTTCTACAAGAAGCTAAATACTACAGATTAGAACATCAACTGCTGCTGTTTCAACAATATCAATTTGCTGCTTTTCAGCTTTTATAGTTGTAATTTAGAAGATTGAAAATATATATTACTTTAGTTACCCTCCTATAAAATCATATCTTCGATCATCAATAAGACTTCTAATTAACAGTTTTTTATGCAATCGTTTATGAATGTATAGTCGGCCTCTTCGCATCTACCCTCATATATCAGGCAGCTTTAGGAATAAATCTTGAACAAGAGGATGAGCTCCATTCCTTATCCGATTACTTAAAGTCGTTGCTTGAATTTATGGTTAATCTTTCATTAAAAAAGAGAGATTTCAGTTATGCATGTAAAAATTAAAAAATGAGTAAAATTCATAGTTGATTTTTTAGTGTACTAACTTCAGTTCAATTAATAATAGAATACAATCATAATTTTACCTAACACTAAATTATAAATATGTGATATTGAACCACTAACAGAAGCTGCAAAATCTATCATCAACTACAAACAGCTAACTGCAATAGCGAAATGCAACTGCTAGCAGTTGTGCCCAACATATGGGCCCTTAAGATAAAAAAAAGGCAGCGATGTTCAACACTTCAGCTTTCCAAATCAAAAAAATAACTATTCCTTTGTCTTCCTCTTCTTTCTTCCTTCAATGCTTTAAATGTGAGGTTTTTTGTTAACTTTTTGTTCTTAATTTGATTGTTTCTTCTTGAAATAGAGATTTTTTATTTATTAACAATTAAACAACGATCATAATATTTCTTTTGTTGGTTAAGAGAGTTTTCTTCTCTTAGAAGTTCTATAGTTTCTACAATTCCTCACCTTTATTGGGCCATCATTGTTGCTTTTCTATTGTTGTTTTCCTGCACTTTCATGTTATATTTAAATTTTTTATAGCCGTTTCTCTCACAATCCCTAGTTCTATCTTCAATCTCATAGATTTTCTAAGTATTATTTCTTCTCGGGAAAAACATGGATCCAAAACTTAAATTGTTGAAATCGGAATTAGAGATAGATTTGTAAATTAAATTAAAATCCGATGTCGTGTCGTGTTCTTAAATTGTCAGCAGAGCCGGCCCTGAGGCAGGTGCGTCTAGTGCAGCCGTCTAAGGTTCGTGACCGAAAAGGGCTCCCAAAAAATGTTTCGTTTATATTTTATTTATTATGATTAGAAGGAAAGAAATAAATACTAATTGATATTTGAAATGTTGGTAAAACACTTACAAAAAGTGAAAGGTTATGAGTTTAATTCCTATTTTTTTTTACAAAAGTAAGTATTGATATTACATTTTTTTCACTAAAGTCCATATTTTTATTACTTTCTATATAGGGAAATTGTGAATGAGCTTGATTTGGTTTCCTATTTTCTAGCCATCTATTTCCTATTTATCAAAAACGTTTTTATTGTTTCAAATTTACATGCATACTACCCAAATTATTTCCTCTCCTCCTTCCACCTTCCTGCAATTACAAATGTCAATCTCACGTTCCTTTTCACTAAAACTCATATGGCAGTTTCTCTCTTCAACGACTGATTTCTCTCTTCGTGTTTCTCAATTCAAAATCTACTTCCGGTTGCTGAATTGATCTCGTTTTCTTCTATTGGTTTGAATGACTCTTGTTGATCTTTCATTGATCAATCGTATGCTTTGTTGGTTCTACTTGGTTTCGTATTAGATTTCTACGTTTAAAAGGTAATTCTAAGTTTAATTTGGGTTTCTGAAATTTTGGATTTGGTTCTCTTAATGACTACAGATCTGTTGAGTTACTTGTGACTATGGGAGTAATAAGAGTGAACAAATGGATTCGATCCTCGTATGTGTATTTTTTCGGATCTTGAAATTTAGTTGGATTTTTCGAGTTACTTATGTCTCTCACTCGTAGTAGATAGTGCAATTGATAGTCACACATCTATTTAATCACTCTTATCTGATAGAATAGGTTGCAATCTGAGTTAATGGTTTTAATAGAGAGTAGACCTGTATCTAAAACAAATCTAAAAATTCTATGCTTAAGGTAGAAAAATTGGGATTTACAGTAACATTTGAATATTACTAAATTTTAATGGTTTTTTCTGCACTGACCTATGAGATTCTACAAGGCTAGTCATTAACCCAAAACTATATATAGTCAATAGGCGTTACCCTTTGCAGTTTACTTACCGTGTTTCTTATCATAACAACCTGAAATATTGCAAATTGCTATAATTGTGGGTTTCCCGTTCGTGTTCATTTCAAAAAATGAACTTGGCACGTTGAGGCGCAAGGGCATACCTTGAGCCTAGGAGCCGCCAAGGCACGCCTTGGCACACTCAAGGCGAAATCTTAAGTTTAGAGTACAAAAGGGGCAAGGCCGCGCCCCAGAGCCTAGGCATGCCTTTGACTATTATGAAATATGTTCTTATGAAATAACCATATGTAAAATGTAAGTCATATACTAGTATATATATTATAAATGTCTATTATATCTATTATACGCTTACTATATGTCTGTTATATCTATTATATGCTTCAGGTTGATGTAAGTAGATCTAAAATCCTTATTAATTTTCATCTTAATTAAAGTAGTTTGTCAGTAAATTGAGAATTTCTACTAACATTCGAGAATTTCATATTAATTTAAGTTACTCTTATTATACACATTTAACATGGTTGGTGTGTGCTTCTTTTATATAGTAATTTCTATGTGCTCTCTGTATTGTCCGGACCACACTAGTAATTGGCTAGTGAAGTTTATCCTGATGAATTGATATAGTATGATTGTATGAATTGATATAGTATGATTGGATAAAAATAATGCAGGTCCCAATGTGTAATTTCCCTACAATTAAGGATTTTGTAGATGTTGCGATTGCGACTATGTTATCTGGCATCCAGGTAGGATTCTGATTTGTGAATTCTAATTATATTCAATAATTATGTACATTTATGGTTGTATTGTTTGTTTTAGGTGTCAAGAGTGGATTTGCTGGATGAGGTCCAAATTAGAGCCATTAATATTGCTGATGGGAAGAATTATCCTGAAGTGCCTAAGCTGATGTTTGAATTCATTGGCACAAATGAGACATTATTCCTTTTCTTTTGATTATCTTATGAATAATTCAATTAGATTAAATTCTGTCAATCTTTACACTAAGAAAATTAAGTCAATGGTCAATTGATTGTGGGAAACTGTTGATCTCACTTTCAATGTCATTGACACATTGCTTTATCAAGATTTATGTTTTACTCGTGAATTTGAACCTACTAGATATAAAATGGCGTTAAAGAGAAAGGTCGCAACAAGAAGACCTCCTATAAAGAAATAAAATGAAGAAAAAACTCGAGCAAAGAGGTAAAATAAAGGTAAACAGAGCTATTGCAATATCAAATCTCAAAAAATTTCAAAAAATAATGCATAGATAATAAGAAATCTCGTACCTGTATACAATTTTTCAAAAAGTAGTTGTTGTATGTTATATACATGTTATATGCCTAATATATATCTATTATATGTTTATTATAAGTCTATTACATCTATTACATAAACCTTCAAGTGTAAAATAATACATGAGCACTTGATTAATGGTTGTTATACATTATATGTTTATTATAATGGGAAGATTGAAAATTTGAGAGAGTCAACGTATAAAAGTGTGTTATAACTGCAATTACAAAAACTAAACTATGATAATGAATAAATTGCAGCAATTGTGGAATTTTCGTGTAATGTCTTAGCAAGTGAATGATGGAGGACAAATCAATACCAAAAGAGATGATGTTAAAATCCACAGATTACGACTTGACACTTGAAGGTTGGGGAACGACTAAGAGTAAAGAAGAATGATGAGATAATGGGAAGGCTATTTGAGAGAATTCAATATTTTTGTAGTCTTTCAAAACTTAGGAATTATTTGAATAGTGACTTTTAAATTCTTATATTAAATCTGATATTTACTTATCTTTTAGAAAAGCTTAAACAGGTACAAATATTTATTAGATATATAACATGATCATATAATCCATATAACACATGTAATAAATTTATAGTAAATATATTATACTATAATAGTAAATTAATGAACAATCAAGGACAGTGTTTTAAAAAGCGCTAGGTGTTAGTCAGGCGATCGAAGATGAATTGGGGCCTAGCGAATTTGGGCGCTAGTCAGCAGGGTTTAAGCCCTAGGCGTAGCCAGGCGACGACTCTCAAAATAGCGCCTAGGCGGGGATTTTTAAAATAGTGATCAAGAAACATCATATGTCAATGCGATTCGCTAGTACTATAAATCATGTCGCATCCAAGGCACTTTCGAAAAAAAGAAATGGTAGAGTGATGTGGGGAGGATTGGTGTGATGGATTACTGCTGCGTTTTGTTGAGTTTTAGTTGCGTTTGTTGAGTTTTTTTTTAATTGAAACTATGCATTTTACATACTTAGATATAGATATACTGTATTGGATTTTTAGCAGGAAATTGTAATGGCTTAATAGACTCTACAAGAGCTGGAAACAGCTTTTGTGCTCATTATCTCAATTTACAAGAAATAACAGAATTTCTCTTCTCTCTTTTTCTCTAGTTCTTCTTTCCAAATCATCTTCAAAATTCATCTGATATCCTCTAGTATCAAAGCACGTTTTTGCACCTATGGCTCGCCAGAAGAAAGTAACACCGCCTACTATGGCCGACGGAACTCGAAATCAAGATTTCATGAAGCTTGAAGAAGGAATGATGCACAAAATGCAGCTAATGATCGATGAGAATAACGCCAGGCAAGATTTAAGAGCTGAGGCTCGTGATAATAAGTTGATGGCTGAGATTAAGGAGTTGCTACGTAGTGAGAAGTCTGCGGGGATATTGACAGTAGATTCACAACCACTTGAGAAAAATTTCATCGATCTGAGTGCTGGAGGTTCAGGTGAGCAATCTTATCACCTAGCCACTAGGTATACTAAGGTTGATTTTCCTATTTTCGAGGGAACCGATTTACAGGCTGGTTGTTTAGATGTGAGTGATTTTTCCATTTAGATGGAACTCCTGTAGAATCGAAAGTTAAGCTAGCTTCTTTGCACTTTAGTGGAAAGGCTTTAGAATGGCACCAGTCTTATGTGAGAAGTAGAGGAGTCCATGGAGAACCTCCTTGGAATGACTATGTGCTGGATCTTAAGGCTAGGTTTGGTGAAAAGATTTTCAAAGATTCTATGGCTGAGCTTAAGAGGTTGTATCAAATAGGAGAGCTGATGGATTACATTGATTCTTTTGATGCTTATACTTATAAAACAACCTTATCTGAGGGAAACGTTCTGAGGGAAATGATTATGTGCTAGATCTTAAGGCTAGGTGTGGTGAAAGGATTTTCGAAGATTCTATGGCTGAGTTTAAGAGGTTGTATCAAATAGGAGAGCTGATGGATTACATTGATTCTTTTTATGCTTGTGCTTATAAAACAACCTTATCTGAAGCAAACATTCTCAGTTGCTTTATTACTAGTTTAAAAGACGAAATCAGTTATCCAGTCTTGATGCAAGCCCCAAAAACACTACAACAAGCTTATACATTAGCTAGAATGCTGAATGCTTACTTGAATTCTCTCAAAACTGGGAAACCGGTTGGAATAAGAGGTAATTTTAGAGTTCCACTGAGTGCTGGCCATTCGTAAGCCAGAACTGGTTTACTACCAGCTCCTAGAGGGTAGAAGGTGTTAGGAGGTAACCCAGGCAGCAACTCAGGGTGGAGGGAATGAAGGTATGAGTGGAGGAAGAGTGAGAAGGTTAACGGAGGCTGAGATAGCAGAAAAAAGAGCCAAGAATTTATGTTTTTGGTGTGATGAGAGGTACAGTTTGAATCATGTTTGCAAGAAAAAGTATTTACATTCCATTTTTGTTCAAGAATGCTCAAAAATGGATGGCGAAGAGGAGAATGAGTGGGTGAATGTTTGTGTTGAGGAGGATGGAAAGCCTTTAATTTCACTATGTGCCATGGGATCAATGCAAGACCATGGGTAGCAGACAATGAGGCTGGTTGGGAAGTACAAGGGGAGATCTCTTCACATTTTGGTGGACTCTTGCAGCACTTTTAATGTCATTGATGTGGTAATTGCTAAAGGTTTAGGTTGCAAGCTGAAATATATTCCTCCTCTAACTATAACAGTGGCAAATGGTAGCACCATCAAGTGTCATTGGATGTGTCAAGGTTTTGTTTGGGAGATGCAAGGTAAATCATTCGTGGCAGATTTTTTAGTATTGGCTCTCGGAGGTTGTGAGATGGTGTTAGGAGTTGAATGGTTAGCCACTTTGGGCAACATCAAATGGAATTTTAAGACTCTCTTGGTGCAATTCGAGTTGGATGGGGTAACATGCTCGCTGCAAGGCCTTTCACAAACAAAAGTTCAATTTATTTCTAAACAGAGCATGATTAACCTATTATAGCAAGGTTATTCTGCTTATTTAGCTCAAATACTGGCAGTGCCAGTCACCAAACCTGATAGTGGTAGAATTCCTCCTAAGTTGTTGGAGGTTCTAGCCAAGTATGATAAGGTTTTTGATAAACCTATAGCCTTACCTCCAGACAGGGTTCACAATCACAGAATTCAGCTGATAGAATGAGCAACACCAGTGAATATAAGGCCTTACAAATATTCAACAATACAGAGAGAAGTAGTGGAGAAAATGGTACGGGAACTGTTGGATAATGGCACAATTAAGCATAGTGTCAGTCCTTACTCTTCTCCAGTAGTATTGGTCAAGAAGAAAGATAATATGTGGAGGATGTGCATTGATTACAGGGAGTTGAATAGTAAAATAGTTAAAGACAAGTTCCCAATACCAGTTATTGAAGAATTATTTGATGAACTCCATGGAGCTACAATATTTACAAAAATTGACTTGGCCTCAGCTTATTATCAAGTCTGAATGCATGAAGCAGATGTCCACAATACTGCATTTAGGACTCATGAAGGTCACTATGAGTTCTTAGTTATGCCTTTTAGCTTGACTAATGCGCCATCCACCTTCCAAAGCTTAATATGAATGAGGTATTTCTGCCATTTTTGAGGAAATTTGTGCTGGTTTTTTTTATGATATCCTGGTCTATAGTAAGGATATGGCTGCACATATTGCTCATTTGGAGATGATTTTTAGGAAGTTACAAGAGTATAGTCTGTACTCTAAAAGAAGTAAATGCATTTTTTGGGTCAAGTAGTATTAAGTATCTTGGGCATGTGATTAGTGGAGCAGGGGTAGCTACTGACCCAAAAAAAATAGAGGTTGTGCAACATTGGCCAATACCAGTGACAGTGAAACGAGTGAGGGGATTTCTTGGTTTAGTAGGCTATTACAGAAGGTTCATTAGGCATTACGGAGTTATTAGTAAGCCACTAACAGACCTCCTCAAGAAAGATGGGTTCTCTTGGTCTGATAGGGCTACTCAAGCTTTTGAAGAGTTGAAATTAGCTCTTATTTCTGCTCCTGTATTGGCTCTACCTTCTATAGAAAAGTAGTTTATCATCGAGTTTGATGCTTGCGATATTGGAATTGGTGTTGTCCTCATGCAGGAGGGGCATCCCATCGCATACATAAGTAAGGCTCTAGCTTTAAAGCATTTATGATTGTCTATGTATGAAAACGAGCTGCTTGCTATTGTTTATGCCATTAAAAAGTGGCATCATTACATTTGCTATCAGAAGTTTTTAATTAAGACGTATCATAAGAGTTTGAAGTTTATGCTAGAGCAGAGAATTACTACCACGCAGCAACAAAAATACATGGCCAAGTTATTTGGGTATGACTTCAACATCACTTACAAGCAAGGGAAAGAGAATTCGGCTGGTGATGCCCTATCGCGTTTACCAACTGCTGAATTGGTAGCTTTGGTTATATCAACACCTGAAGGAAGCCTTTTGACTGAGATCGAAACAAGTTGGGCTAATGATTTACAGTTGCAGGCTGTGATTCGAGAACTGCAGCGAGGAAGTAAGGAAGGGTTATACAGTTGGCAAGATGGTGTGTTGCAGAGAAAAGGGAAGCTTGTGGTAGGGAATAATAGGGCATTGAGGTACCAGATAATTGGGTTAATGCATAGCTCTGCTGTGGGAGGGCACTCTGGGCTACAGGCCACTACTAAAAGGTTACAGTTAACTTTTTACTGGCCAGAGCTTGAAAGAGATGTGAGAGGCTATATCAGAGAATGTTCCATCTATGAAGTGTGCAAATATGAGCCAACCAAGCCTTCGGGGCTTCTGCAGCCATTACTAATTCCATCTAGTTTATAGACCGACATCAGTATGGACTTCATTAAAGGCCTACCCAAGTCTAATGGCAAAGATGTAATCTTGGTGGTAGTGGATCGTTTGACCAAGTATGAGCATTTTTTGAGTCTATACCATCCCTTTTCAGCTCAAGATGTGGCAGCTATTTTCCTTAATTATGTGTACAAATTACATGGTTATCCATTAAGCATTGTCAGCGATCGAGATCCTATTTTCCTTAGTGCTTTTAGGTCTGAGCTATTTAAACTGCAGGGGGTTGAATTGTTAAAATCCACAACTTATCACCCTCAAATAGATGGTTAGAGTGAAGTTGTCAGCCGCTGTCTTGAGACTTACTTGAGATGTGTTACACATGAAAATCCCAAGAAATGGGAGAGTTGGCTATCTCTGGCAGAATGGCGGTATAATACTAATTACCACACATCTCTGCAGCTTACTCCATTTGAAGCTTTGTATGGAGTTCCACCTCCATTGCAAATTTCATATGTGCCTAGTGATTCGAAGTTGGAATCTGTGGACCAATTGATGCAGGACAGAGATAGGACTCTACAAGCTTTACAAAGGCAATTGGAAAGGGCTCAAGCTCGCATGAAGAACTTGGTAGATAAACACAGGAAAGACAAGGTGTTCTATTGGTGACTGGGTCTATATCAAACTTCATACCAATCAACAACAAAGTGTTCAAAGCAAGGGTAACCAGAAGCTGTCTCCTCTTTACTATGGTCCTTATCAGATAGAGGATCGCATTGGGAATGTGGCATACAAGTAAAAATTACCAAGTGGGCCTGAAATCCATCCTGTATTGCATGTATCTCAACTCAAGGCAAGAGTCTCTAATCAAGAAGCAGTAGCTACTAACTTACCTGCAGGTCTTGCATTATCTCTAATTCAGGAATTAGTGCTGGATAGGAAGATGGTCAAGCGTGGAAGGATAGCTGCAACTAAGATCCTCATCAAATGGTTGGGAAGAGGTATCAATGAAGCAACGTGGGAATTTGCTTTTGACTTGAAGCAGAAGTTCCCTAATTTTGACCTTGAGTCAAGGTCTTAAGAGGGGAGGGATGATGTGTGGAGGATTGGTGTGATATTACTGCTGCATTTTGTTGAGTTTTAGTTGCGTTTGTTGAGTTTGTTTTTTTAATTGAAACTATGCGTTTTACATACTTAGATACAGAAATACTGTATTGGATTTTTAACGGGAAATTGTAACGGCCTAACAGACTCTACAAAAACTGGAAACAGCTTTTGTGCTCATTATCTCAATTTACAAGAAATAACAGAATTTCTCTTCTCTCTTTTTCTCTAGTTCTTCTTTCCAAATCATCTTCAAAATTCATCTGATATCACAGAGAGAAGTTCCGTTGCAGTTTGCAATTTGCACTTTATCACTAACGACTCATTTCGGGCATTATGCATTTTTTAATCCATTTACATGGTGCCTTAAACCAAAGTACATTATTGTTAGTATTTTAAAAAATGGAAGAAGAAAAAAGAAAACATCACGGAACTTGGATTATTTTTAGTGATATGAGAACCACCGAAGGTACAAATATCAAGTTTTGTTTTATATTTATTATGTAAAAGTACTTGCAAGTTTAACTTCAGACATACAAGAGTAGTTATAAGTTTAACTTCAGATTTACAAGATATACTATTTTTTCTATATTTTGTATCTATTATAATGGATATATATTTGACATTTATCAGATATATAATAGACAAGTAGATGGATATGAAAATCAATTTGTCTAATTCATCCATTTTTCAAATGTAATATATACATATGTGTGTGTGTTAG
>CATIWQ010281722.1:0-10842 GCA_949673415.1 Euphorbia schlechtendalii | reverse complement strand
TGGGGAATGATTATTGTATTAACATATTTTTTAGTTTTGATTTATTTTAATGTGTTTAATACTTTTATGGTTATTAGGAATAGATTTGAAGTAAGGAAATTAATATAATAATAATAAAATATTATTACTTTATGGGAATCTAAAATGGGGAAGATGGAAGGAGTAAAAACATTGTAAATCCTGCAAAATGAGATTTGAGGAATAAATTATGAGGAAAATGGTTAGACCTGCTCTTAGTAGGGACAAGTCGAATTAAAGGTGACACGTGACAAAACTTGCTAACTTATAGATGTTAAACTTTAATTCGTAGGTGTAGACATAACCTTTTAACACTTTGTAACTTCAATTTTAATCCTTTTTATTATCTCTAGGAGCAATGGCATCAGCAAGGGGGGCATGGAGGGTCGACGTCGAAGAAAAATGAAAAAACTCCACTCCAGCAATCGATTTGTGTTTAATTTTTACCCTAAAACTAAGGAGAAATACTATTTGTTTTCCTTTGATTCTAATTAATTTCAGAGGCAAAAACGACGGAGATTTACCATTATTTTTTAAAAAATGGGAAAACAACGTAGTGTATCTTTATATTTTAAAAAATAATTATATAAAATAAGATTTCCATCCTCTGCTTGATGAATGGACGAGTTGGAGGTGACTTCAAATATGCTAATAACACCAATAGGGCCTAATTTACATTCAGTGTGTTTGAATTCAATTCATGAATTATTTTAGTTGTATATAAAATGATTTTAACTGAGTTTGATTATTCAAACGAAACACAGGGTCAACAACACGATTGGGAGATGAAATTTAGTATCAGTACCAATACATATAACATCATCAAATTGTTGTCTCAATTCTTGTTTTGTATTTTTATGTGCAATTTTTCTTACTTCTATTGTTTAATCAAAGTCATTTTGTTGATTAGTGATTTATAGTAATCTCAAATTTACACAATAATATAGATTTGAACTCTATACTTGGATTTATTCATTGAAGCTAGATGAATATATGGTGTTTTCAACCTATTATATCAATATGTGTATTGTCTTGTAAATTCAGTTGGATTTATTTTGTTTGATATTGTTGCAATAAAAAAAATTGAAGGTTATTTTGCCCCCTCAAACTCAGGGTCCTGGCACCATTGTTTAGGAGACATTTGATTACCATATAGTTACTCTTAACTTGCATGAACTAATGAGAGTTGCTTATTGTATGGCGGCTCATCATTCTTTTATCCTGTTTGATTTCAAGGAATGGCTAACATTCAAAAGTAGATTTTCTTTTCAAGATACTTTGTGGGGTGAATTTGAATGAAATAATTTGGAGTTAGTATTTGAACACACGAATTATTAGGGACTCAAATAGTGCAGGAAGGAGAGTTTTATTTTAACTGGGGGTACTAATTGCTGTGAATAAAAAAAAACATGGGTTTGCTTTCAATTTAATTATTTTTTTTAACATTTCAAGTGTTGTTTTTTTTCCCGATGTTTCATTCTTTGTGTTGTAAGAAGTTCAGAATTCAAGTTCATGGTTATTGTCCTGAAAATTATCATTTTTCCCATTTTTCATTTCCCAAATCCCATTTTACAGGATTTACAGTGTTTTTACTCCAACAATCTTCTTCATTTTCCATTTCTCATTTCAGATTCCAATAAAGTAATAGTATTTTATTATTTTATATTAATTTCTTTACATCAAATATATTCCGAATAACAAAAAAAATATTAAACACATTAAATTAAATCAAAACTAAAAAAATATTAATATAATAACCATTCCCCAAAATGGGGTTCCCCACATATAGGGAACCCCATTTTGGGGATATACTATATGGGGAATGGTTGGACTTGACCATTCCCCATATTTATTCCCCATTTTGGGGAGGGGAACAATTGGAGTTGCCCTAAGTAAATTGGTAGTAATGCATTCTATCTGGTAGGTACAAAACCATGGTGTCGAAAATTTATCATTTTACTTAACATTTTATTTTTCCTTTTGTTTATCATTTTAAAATATCAATGTAAAATGTAACATTTTTTCCTAATTATTCTTGTATTAATCAGGAAAGAGATTAAATATAAATGAACTTAAAAGTATTCCCTCAAGTGTCGAAAGATTGTCATTTTACTCAACATTTAATTTTCCCTCTTATTTGTCATTTTAAAAAATCAATGCAAAATTCAAATTTTTTTTCCTAGTTTATCCTTATATTAATTAGGAAATATACTAAATATAAATGAAGTTATAATATAGTAATTAAGAAAAAAACGAATTTTATAATAAAGTAAAAGGGATAAATTAGTCATTAATGTAATAAATATATTATTGATTTTAATAAAAATCATAGAATAATAATCTTTCGACACTGGGAATAGTAGTAACTAAGAAGAAAGAAAATTACGTAATAAAGTAAAAGAGATAAATTAGCTATTTTAATTGTGTAATAAATATTTTATTGATCTTGATGAAAATTTTAGAATGATAATCTTTCGACATAAGAGGGAGTAAATTTGAAAATATTAGTTGGAACATTGTTAATTGGAGTCAAGTGGGTTGATTTCACAACGGTCACACTTGCATATATGAACTTGTGATTTACCTCTCATTATACCATTTGTTAAGTCCAGTTTTGATGATTACAACAGATAGACAAAATAGATAAAGATGCTAATAATATATTCTTGATTAATTAACAAAATACAAATTGTATTAATTAATGAGTCAGAATATACTATAATGAAGTCAGAAATACATAAAGAATATGGGAAGGACAATACCACAAGTAGACCTGTTCGTCGGGCGGGCTGGGCTTGGTGAGCTTTTCAGTAAACACGTTAACTCAAGCCCGGCTCGAGCCCATACTTTTGAACTTCAGGCTCTTGTCGGGCTTGGATCGGGTCATTCCCAAGCACATGGATTTTTTTTTATTATAAATTTCTTTATTTAATTAAGTAGAAAAAAATATAAATAAGCCATAATATGTTTAAATTTTTCAATATCATTGCATTGTTACTTAAAATCTTTAATAATTAGTAACATTTATGGTAATCAAGTATACAAATTAATAGAATAAAATATAAAATGTTAAAATAATTATAAATTTAATGTATAAATTTATAATAAATAAATAAAATTTTTCGTCAGGCCGGGCTCGAGTCGATCTTGGATGTTTATATAAAAACCAAGCCCGACCCACAAATCTTCAAGCTTTGACAGGCTTGGGCTTGGGCTAGGCTTTTTTGAAAAACAAGTGTCCAAACCCGGCCCGTTGAAGCAGGCTCGAGCCGGAGGTAACCCATCCGCGAACAGGTCTAACCACAAGTACAGATTAGGGAATAAAGTCCAAGATCACCATAACTTGGACCTCTGCAGTAGGAAGAAAATCTCTCCCTCATTGATGACATGGACAAAGGATGATGAGGAGCATAACGTCTACAAAGACAATAGTCACTTGCATTGAAATACTAAAAGGAAGATATTACCGTGAAGTACTACAAGTAAACCTCTCCAACGGTTAGTTCCTGTCTGCACCAACAAGTATAAAAAGACATTCGATTGAAGTTTGAAACTTGGGATACTACAAACAAAGTGATGCAAATACAAGTTTCAAACAGAATTCTTTAAGCATCAAAGAGAAAAGAGCTTCTTCAGCGTGCTTCAATTTCATATTACAATTTCGAGAATTGTAAGGTTTTGTTGTTAAGCTTGTAAAAACAACAAGTAAGGCTTCGTTGTTGAGCTTGCAAAAACAACGATCAGGTTTTGTTGTTAATCCGGGAAAAACATCAAGAAAGGTTTCACTGTTGAGCCCGTAAAAATAGTTGTGAAAAGATTTTGTTGTTGAGCCCGGAAAAACAATAGCTGTAAGGTTTGATACTTGAGCCTGGAAAAAGTATCATTAGTCTTGTTTTCTACCCGTAAAGAAAGCATATAAAGGAAAATCTCAAGTCAATTGACTTGGGGACTGGACTAAGCCAATGGTTTCTGAACTAGGATAAAATCCACTGTGTCTCAATCTCTTTATCTTTGTTGTTTTAATTACTTGTTATTTACATTTTATACATTTATATTATAGCAATTAATTTACTTTGAGATTGATTCAAAAGTTTCTTTTCTAGTGACGAAAAGTTTTTAAACCTTAGAGAGGCTTTGCAAAAGTACTATTCACCTTCCCCCCTCTAGTACATATCCCAGCCATTCGGGACCAACACCATTTTTACCTGCAATATTCGATTTCCCTATGATGAAATTGCCAACTCACATATTTGACAGAAATTAGCAATTCACCATCTCACATAAAATAAACTTATCTTTTTACCCTTTATCTATAACAAGTTTCTCTCTACCATATATCAACTATTATTCATTTCCAATATATTACGTAAATAAAATTTTGTCACAATTACATATGTGAACTTGTGATTTACGTCCCATTATACCATTTTTACTTGCAATATTCGGTTTTCCTACGATGAAACTGCCAAGTCATATATTTAACAAAAATTAGCAATTCACCCGCTCACATAAATTAAACTTACCTTTTTACCCTTTACATATAACCAATTACTCTCTCTACCGTAACCCTCTCTCTATCATATTTCATTTCTCCTCAGCTTTCTCTTTTATCCTCACATCTTTTATTCCATCATTTTCTCATCTCACAAATAACAAATTGATTCAAAAACAATGATCATCCACTAATTAAAATTGTTCAGTTAATCTATCACAATATTTTCATACAATAATATTTCAAGACCTAAAAAAACCAGATCTTTAAACGTTTAATTATGAAATGCCCATATATTATGTAACAATAAACTTCCAATTGCCAATAGGGATGAAAATATCCTTTTCCGCAATAAGACTAAGATCAACTAGCAACAAGCTTCAAATCTGATATAATTAAGAAATTCCATGGACATGTTAGAGGAAAGAGCTTCAGCTCTAATACCAGGAGTGTAAATATGTTGAATCGGTGACGAGTTTCTTGACATTTGTCAATTGTGGTCTAGCATCACCATTTCACTGGGCAAGTCCCTCATAGTTTTTTCTTCGGGTGAAAGCTTTTATTGGATATCCCATGTTGCTTAAGGCTTAAGCATGATTCCTTCTTATATGTGTGTGGTAACTCTCACCCTTTGAGATTCATTTTGGGGTGAGTTAGGGATTATTCATATGGTATCAGAGCATGATTATGATGTTATGTCACCCCGTTAATATTGTTCCATGCTCCAAATGTATTTGGGCGTTGGGGGTTGTGTTGAATATCCCACATTACTAGAGGCTTGAGCATGATTACTTCTTATATATGTGTGATGACCCTCACTTTTTGAGCTTCCTTTTGGGGTGAGTTAATTCATTGTTCACAACTTTGAACATATAACTTTTAATTTATTAGATAAAAATTGAATTAAATTTATGATTATAAACTTAAAATTTTACTTGATTTTAATAGATCAAATAAATAGAATCAACAAATTGTATAGCCGAGATTCATATCTTTAAATTTGGACAAGAAATAAAGAAAGAAAAAATATCTCTTAAGTTGTTAAAATTATCATTACGCTTAACATGAAGTTTGATGACTTGTTTAACATTGGTCAACATGATGATGTGATTTGTTTAACATTGTTAAAATTTTCATTTCAAAATTTATATATGAATGTAAGAAATTATTTTCTTAATGTATTATAATGAAAAATTGGTTGTAGTTAATGTATCTTCAATGAAATTGACAACATGTTTAAGTAAACAAAATAAATATGTAAGTACAAATTTTTAAATTTAGAAGAAAATAAATAGGGGTGAATATTTAGAAGAAAATAAATAGGGGTGAATATTCTGCTAAACTGAACAGAATTACATAAGTTTCTTAAATATATTAATCAAACAAATTGAACTTTCTGAACCAAAAATATGCTATTGCTTATTTACATCATTATTAAGATTCTAGAGTTTATACTCTACGGTATCAACTTAGATACATATGGAATAATATGCTATTTGAAAGGAGAAAATAAAGAAGCAATTGTAATTTTGAAAAAAAAAGTAGGTTTACAACAGATAGAATAGAAGAGAAAATAAAGAATTAAGCTTGCTTCAAGTTGGGTTGGATTATACCCAAAGATGAGAAAATCTCGGTTTGGTTCAAAAATCAAATTGAATAGAAACCAAATTTTGAGAAAAATAAGAACTAAAATTGGGCCGGATTGTATTAGGTTTGGTCTAAACTAAGCCGAAAAAATTTGATTTGGTTAGACTGTTATAACAGATTTTAATTTTTTCAACGAAGTGAAATAAAATTTACTTGTTATTTCAATACCATGTGGTGTGAACTGATGAAAATATTTGTCATATTTATATGTTTCACTTTTTTTTTTGTTAAAGTATTATAATTACATATATAATGGTAATTCATATGCGTATATATGTATGCTTGTCATTGTAATTGAATATAATAAACTTGAAATTGTAAGTTTGTGAAGATTATTATTAGACTGATTATATAAAGGCTTAATGTGTAGTTTGCTCCCCGAATATGAACTCGAAAGTCAAATGACCCCCCCTAAACTTTTAAAAGCACCTCATTACCTCATGAATTTGCAAAAATGCACTGGTTTGCTCCATCAACTTGTAAAAAACGCATCAATTTGCCCCCTAATTGATACATGTCAACTTTTGATGGAGAGAGAAAAATGACATATTTGAAAAGACAAATCAACCAGAAGGTCACATGTGGCATTTTGGGGGGGGGGGGGGGGTAAATTGGAGTTTTTTAAATTTTGATTGGATAACAAGATGCTTTTTAAAGTTAAAGATTATTTGACTGTTGAGACCAAGTTTAGGGAACCAATCATGCATTAAGCCTTACATAAATAAAGCTATAACTTCAGTAATTATTTTTTGAAATATATATTCAAACTTTTAAAATTTATCAATTAATTTGGTCTAGTTTGATTTTTATATAAATATAAAAAATCAAATCAAAACTGAACCAAATCTAAAATAAAATATTTTTATAAATCATACCTGAATCGAAATAGATTTGGTTCTATTTAGTTTGAATTCTTTTATTTCAACTTTGGTTTGGATTTCAGTTTTGGTTTGGTTCTGCACTCCCATAGTTGTGCCAACTAAAACAATTAATTTGCATATTATGTTCGGTTTTAACATTTGTTTACTATCATACCAAAAACCGAATTTACAATTATTAAAAACTAAAAATCCGAACTAAAATATAAAATAACTAAATAGAATTGCTAATTCAGTTTAAACCGAATTATGCATGACCCTTCACATAAAATACCCCAAAATATGAGTTTTGTTGAGAAAAGCTACACATCAAGGGAATCTTTAATGATTTTAGGTGGCTGTGGACTCCGTGCATCCCTACAAAATTCTTAGGTTTGCTTAGATGCTTTTAACAATTGTTCTCTTCACACTTAGCTAACTATGTTTACCGTAGGCAATGTTATCGGTTGTTAGTTCACCAGTAATACAAATCTTATTAAATATTACATACCGAAAAACATAAAATACGTATAATTCACTTGGTACATCTCATGAAATAGATGTAAGCATCTCTCTTTCTTAAGTCTCTTTTTTTATAAATAAAATCTTCATTTTTTCATATTTGATCACGAGGAAGAAAGCAACTATTAGGTTTCCTCTTCACTCTTATATTATTAGTTTCACTTGTTTTTCTTTTATTTCATTCTCTTATTTTTTGTGTGAATATACTGCATCGGCTGTTTTTGTTGTCTTCTACTATGCTATTGTTTTCTTCAAATATGGATCTGATGGTAATCTTGATAGTTATATAGCTTGATTAAACTCCATCAGCCTTCATATAAGGAATTTTGTGAATCTTTTATATTTGACTCCCAGATTTATCTCTCTTAAGCACAATCATTCTAGATCTATAAATCCGATTGATTTTATGGATTTGATGGATATCGAATCCACCAAAAATAAATCCTATAACTTTGCTAGATCTAAACTTGTAGCAGCAGTAAATAGGGTTGAATCCATAGAGAATTGACAAACTAATCTTATCTCAAATCAATGATCGAGTTAAAAAATAAAAACAAGAAAAGTAAATACGGGGTTTTTGAGAGTTTGTTTTGTTAAACTAATTAAACAAAATAAATATAAAAGTAGGAAAGAAATCAATAAAGAAAGGTCTTCTAGTGAAATCGTTTCTTCGGTTTGCATTGGATTGATCACGGACACAAAAATAATCTTACATTTCAACCAATTGGTTTAATTGCACTGATTCGTCAATTACAATCAAATATCTTTTGCTAAATTAGATTAAAAACACCCAACATGCAATTAATTTGTCATATTCCTATACCCAACATATAAGATTTAACCACAAAAATAACATTAAGATTTGAAAATCCAATTCCTATCAAACTAATCACCGAACAAGAAATAATTCGATAGACTCAACTACAATCGCAGAACCCAACAATCTGTTTGCTACCACAAATCAATTATAAATCCCACCAACGAGCTTATAAAAGAATAATGATATATCAAATAGGTGAAAACCTCAAGGAGCTCTACTTGAAACCTCAACCTAAATAATAATAAAGATAAATCATATTATAGATTGAGAATTAAAGAGAAAGAACAATTAAAAACAAGTCTCACGATCCAACTGTAGCCATGAAATCGACTTCACAGAAAGATTATGAGTTTAGCTACTCATTATTGGAGAAAAGAAAGCTAAATTATAATTGAAAGCTTGAAGAAAATACAACAAAGTTTGGCAAAATATTTCAGCGCCCTAAAACTAAGATATATCGCGTTCTCTCTAAAACTAACTTAAATAATAGAATCAATCATAATCAGGAACATACTCCTAATTATAATATAATTCCAATTATTAACTAAACAAGAAATAAAATATATGAAAGAGAGATAATAAAATTCTAATTAGATGCTACTCTTTCAGATGTCTTCGAATTCCCAAATAGATAAAACTGGAAAGATTGCATAATTCAATCTTGAATAGGACTTTTTGCAGATGCAGTAACTTCGGCTCTTATTTTCGTGCAGATATAGTCCGAATTTGAAGATGCCTATTAGACATGAAAATGTAGCTTGATCTTTCAGGTTTCCAATGCATCTTTAATTACTCCAATCAAAGGTCATATGAATGAGTCATGGCCAAAATACGAAATCTTTCCAGAATGCTCCAAATCTGCACAAAATCAGCTTTTTGTGTGTAAATTCCAATTTGGCATCCAAAATACCTAAAAAATGAAATTATGTTCAAAATTAGTGGCATCCATACCTAAGAACATATACAAAATGACACAAATAATATACAAATATAACACCTTATCAAACTCCCCCACACTTGCCTTTTACTTGTCCTTAAGCAATCCATTCAATAACTAAGAGATGAACTAATGCAAAGACGTAAGCAATCAAACATGAATAAATTGGAAATTCTATCACTCAAGAACAAGTTCAGAAATCACTACTAGGGTAGGGAGACTTTCAACAGAGTGATCTTAGAAAACCAATGAAAAGCATCTAGCTTAAGATAACTTAAACTTCTTTCTTCAATTAAGCATCAACAAGATCAGAAAGCCTCACAAGATTCACTCCCACTCGGTGTTTAAGCTGTAAAAGAGAAATCACTCCACAATAAAACCAAATTGTAAAAGATCATATGCTTGCCATTTGGTCAAGTCTCCACCACATGTTGATTCTTGTATTATCCTAAGGTCTTTAAGGGTTGTAACTCAGTTAGGGTTGAGGTATGGATAGAAACAGGCTTTTTGTGTCTTAGAAGATCTTTTAGCAGTGACTAGAGTTAACAGTTGCAGCATCTCCCTTTGACTTGATAAGATATTGATCGAGAGATTTTTCTTAATTTCGCATTGAGGAGACATTATTGAAATCTAATCTCAAAAGCTTTTTCTTGACTTGAATTGATCATGGCAATCTAACAAACTCATATTACTGATAAGTGTATAATTATACTTAATATCATATTAATTTTACACATTAAACACTATAGTTTAAGTCATTTTTATACTTCATATAAAAGATTTCACATGGTATGTAGTTGTTTTTAATGCAAATGCAGATACTAGGTAAATCTTGGGAGTAAAATGATCTAAAGTGGAATTCTATGAAAAAGAGTGAAAAGATGTAAAAAGATGCGTGGAACTTAAAGATTTGGCTTAGGATCGAAGCTGTCAAAGATCGGTGAAGTTGCAAGGAGAATTCTGAAGAAAAACTCAATTCACGGTCGTGACTTATATACTTCAGAAATAGAAGTTTGCCTATCAAAGATTCACGTTCGTGAAATATATATCGCGATCTCGACTTGGACGGTTTTCTGGTTTTATCTTCTTAACTATCAACCGCCAGATAAGCATGATCAACCACCATCAACCGCCATCAACTACCAATGAAAAGACATTTATCAGAAGTCAACCAATTATGAAAAGGTACCTATCCATTGTGGATTAAATCAAAACTTCTCAACCAATCATAATGAAGAGATGCAATCTTTCACCAATGGACACAACTCTTCGTTTGGATAGACGCAACCCTTTGAACTCTATAAATAGGGTTCCAATCCTCACAAATTTTGTGCACCAGTACATCACAGAGTGCAGAAGAAAGGGGTGAAAGATAGTGTATAGTGTGTAGATAGAGAGTTCGCTACGTTCATAAGTGTTAGCGAGAAAATGTTTAAGTGATTCGAATCCTTGTTTCGATCACTAGATTTCTCTATATTCTCGAGTGATTATTGTATAAGTGTACTTGCAAATCACTTATCAATAAAATTTTTCGTTCTTCAATATTCGC